>JAPYMA010000537.1:0-82110 GCA_035041965.1 Anisakis pegreffii
GTAAACAACATCGTAAAAAGTTATGATCTCTGATCAGCTATTTAACATTGTATCATTGAGACTGTTTCATCAAAAAGAACCTGTGCTTTTGCTGGAAACTAGAGCATAAGAATTTATCAGGAACGATTTCTGATTGTTTCTGTAACAAGCTCTTCATTGATATCATAATCAGCGTGAATCAAGAAGAGATGCACGTAAAAGGCGACTGATACAATTGAGATGTTCAATATCTTTAATTTCTATGCAGCCGAATCGCTGTGATGAGCAAATCGCTTTTTGGCAATAAGATACTTGAGAACAACTGTAACAAAACTGCTGAATGAATAATATAAAGTATCTTTGCATGCATGCATCGAAACGATCGACAACATCCAAATGGAATACCGCAGAATATGTGAATAAAAAGAATGAGAACACCGAATGGGGACAAATATGTTCCAATGCACTATTTCGATGCTTGATTAGGTCTGTGTTGAAACTGCTTCAACAATATGCAATCCGTCATGATCACTGTCTAATTAAACAAACACATCAAACAAAACTGACATAAAAATATCAATCTCTTCTGTGATTTTCCTTTCAAAGTAGACCACATTCGGTGATATTCTAGCAATCTCACAAATGCAATGAAATAAATATTTCATATTGTTCATTTCTTCCATCGTCACATCCCGTTCAGCTTCACCTTCGATCAAAGATCGAATTTCAGTACTTGATTTGAGCACATAAACCTGAGAAGACCGACTATTTGAAAATGATGACACTCAAACAGCCATGCTAATGAGTGATCAATATAGATACAGTGTATTGAATTGAGCCAAGCCGAGCAACTGAGACAACATCAGAAAATCGGCTGTCCTTCAAAAATTCAGCAGAGTTGCCCCGCAAAATTATATACTTTTCTAAAAGCAGAGAATCTGGGGAATCTGACAATGTGCATAAAATAACGTGTTACTGGGAAAATTGGAGAGTACCGTTACCTTGAATACCTTGAATACGGCAAACCCTTTAGTGCCATAGTAATCTATGTATTAATCTATAGTGATACAATGTATACGAATGAGCGCCTCTCCGCTAGTTGAGATACCTTAAACAAAATAGCTGTATTTTCTCAAGAAAGCAAAATCACTCAGCAAAATTCATATTTTCTGAATCTAGAGATTCGGCTGGATCAAGCGATGCAAAGAAATACACATGTTAGTGGGCAAACTTGAGAGTTCGATGACTATGAAAGTGGCACTCGCATCGCCTTAAGATACTAATAAGAAAATACCTATATCATTTCAACTAGGCTTAATTGCTCAGTAAAATTTATAATATTCTGAAACTAGAGGTACTGCTGGATCGAGCGGTGAAAAGAAATTCACATGTTTCCCGACAATCCTGAGATTACGGTAGGTTTGAAGATGGTAACGCCTTTAGCTTTCAGATAGCCTTAAAACACAGCCAATCTCTTAAAGAGTTCGTGTTCTGAAACTTTTGGGCCTTTAATTCTGGATTTCATTTCATATCTAGCTTAGAGTTTTTAAACGCTTATGGTAGATCCTGAAATATTGCTGTACTATCGTCACTATTTTGGAAATTGGAAAAAAAAAGAAGAGGAGGGAAATTTGACAGTTTTATCGGAAAACAATTTTGTCAATTCTACAACATGCAGAAATGGTACGTGTGTCACAAAATATTGGTGATGTTCTCCATTTCGGCTTGTACTTTTAGGTAATTAAATACATGTTGTCGGGTGACTATGTTATCTCATGAAATATTAACAATTAGAAAAATAGCTATATCTCGTCAAGAAAGCAAAATCAGTCGAAAAGATATATATTTTTCTGAATCCAGAGATTCTGCTGGATCGACTGGTGTACAAATATTCATATGTTACTGGTCAAACTTGAGGAGACGGTAGACTCTAAGATGGCAAACCGCATTTCATTAAGAAAATAGCTATATCTCCTCAAGAAAGCAAAATCGCTCAATAAAATATATGTTTCTCTGAAAGTAGAGATTCTGAGCAATCGAACAGTGCAAAGAAATTCATATGTCACCGGGAAAAGCTGAGGGTACTGGTACCCTGAAGATTTTAACGCCCATATTCCTGTATTAATGTATAACATTGATCTATAGTGATACAATGTGCATTGAATGAGTGCCTCTGCGCTAATTCAGATGGCTGTAGAAAAATAGCTATATCTCGTCAAGAAAGCAAAATCAGTCGGAAAATATATATTTTTCTGAATCCAGAGATTCTGCTGGATCGACTGGTGTACAAATATTCATATGTTACTGGGCAAACTTGAGGAGACGGTAGGCTCGAAGATGGCCAACCGCATTTCATTAAGTAAATAGCCATTTCTCCTCAAGAAAGCAAAATCGCTCAACAAAATGTATGTTTCTCTGAAAGTAGAGATTCTGAGTAAATTTCCATATCCAGACTTCCTTCTGATGATGCAGTTTCAAATAGATGATCGAAGATCAAAACTTTTAACTCTGATATGTTATCAATACAACGGAATTTTGCAATAGGCAACAGGCTTCAGAAGACTAATGCGAAATTTGGTCGCAGTACATTCAGAATTTCGCAATAGACTTGTGGATGCTCTGTGTCAAAAGATGTCAAGTAATGTTCCATGTTTACAATGCTTTAAGCACGTACTCGTACGCCTACGCACGCTCGCATGTGGAGCATGACATCACAGGCTCATGAAACCTCTGCATCTTTACTCTCTCGCATGTTCCCGCACTATTTTCCCACTTACTAGTCATCGCAATGCTATTTCATCTGTTGTGGGCCAGCTTCTGTAAGCATGTGCCCTACCTATCCATCGATTTTTAGCTTGTGTAACCCCACCAGGATGGCTTAATTTGTTTTCAATATAGTTATAAAGATTCTGCGGCTGCTTTCAGCTCATCTACATTTAATTTATAAATGCATTGGCATTCATTCAATGCACATTGTATCGCTATAGATCAACAATCGCGTTGTTTGTTTACTGTCGACACGTTGTTGAAAAGTTGTAAATTTTATTGATAAGCTGGGATGAAAACTTTGTAAAGAAGAATTCATTTGACAGAGTCAAATTTCATTTTTTATCATTCACTCATTGATTCATTAATATTTCCAAACGTTCATTTGTATATTAGAGCAGAAGATCATCATTACTGGAAGTATACCATTTTGTCATGTTTTAGTATAGTGATATCATCATCAACAATTGTTCTTAACACTATGATGAATTGAGTAAAAGATTATATGGTGCGCTGAAGTGGAAGAGTGTTGTGCATATTTCAAATCATCGGTCTGATTGCAGATTTTGAAAAACATGAAGAAGGGCGATTGTTGTTTTGCTGCTCTTATATAGTTTACAATTAAATTGTATTAATTTCTTGACGCTTTCATCTCAGCGGCGAAAATGATATCTGTGCCAGATTCAGTGCCCTTTTGCAATGCTCGGTTATGAGTTGGTTTTGATTTCGATAAAAGTGTTGACGGTGGAAGTGGTACACGTTACCTTATGTAGTTGCGTTCGGCTGACAGTGAGACATTAAATGTAGCGAGTAGGCGCGAGGATTTGCTGAATAGTTTGACTGCGTTCACCAAGTGATGCGCTCAGATTGAAGTGTTTGTGAATGAATTGAATTTAGTACAAGATACCGACTATAAGTGGTTAGTGGTATCGGAATATTGTATGTTTCCGAATGCGTTTGTGTCTAGTGGCATGTTGTATGTGGCCACTATTCACTACGTAAGATGGATTTATTAGCGAGTAGGAATTAGAATAAGTTGGAGGATAATACAGCAGAACGAAGATGGTAATAACTGACGGGAGTTGTAAGGATAATGATGACGGTATGTTTGTGATGAAAAACAATTGCGATGGGATTAAGAGGCACGATTCATTTTACTGGACGAAATGTGGAGAAAGGGGGAAAGGTGTGGGTTTTGTTGGAGCGGAAAACTATCGAATGAATAAACTGATGGGTTGACGATTGACTGAGCGACGGAGTTGAGGCTCAATAAGGGGAGCAATTCAGACGATACAGGGTGAATTCAATGAACAAGATAAGTTGAAACACGGGTTCAAGTCAACTGTAGATGAATGGTGGAGGAACAAGCTTGATTCAAACGCACACAGAGAAAATCGAAAGCAAGCAACAACAATTTTTAATAATAAATTTAGCGATGTAATATTGGTCAAGATTGAGGATAAGATAAAGAATAAAATGATGATATATGAATAACGTGATGTATACATTACAGAATTTATAAATTTTTCAATATACTTGTAAATAAGATAAAATGTTTAGATAAGATACAAATGGTACAAAAACGAAGAATGAATCATAAGATAATTGTGAATAGCGTTAAACACGACAGAGATCGTTCAGACCGACCCTCGATCCAGTGCATAGGAATTAGTGTTCGTCGGGGAGCAGTTTTTCGGACTGGAGGTCCCCGCGAAAAGGTCGGGGAGCAAATTGCGCAGGGGGGACCTCCTCGGCGAATGACCGCTCCCTGTGTTCACCGACGGGGAGCATTTGAGCGTAATTTTTTAGCAGAATTTCAAATTTTTAAAGATATTTCTTCTTTCTTAAAGCAGTTTTTTTTTTTTGAATATTCCGCTTCAGCTTTTTAAATAGAATTTTTCCCCCTGATGTGCACCGTTGGGAGTGAAATGAAATTATTTATCAATGATAATGTGCTTACGACTACAGCTTTAAACATGTTGCTACCATTCAAAAACCTCACATAATTACTTGTTCTAACTAAAATTTATTGAAAAAAAAACCAAGCGTGAATCAATATCAATAAGATAAAAACAACAACATTGGTTTTATTTTATTTACACCTTTATCTTATCAGTTTTATCCTATCTTATTATTTCCAATATCGTATCACCTTCACAGTGACTCACGCCCCCAATATTGAACGAAATGAGAATTGTCGAACTGTTTGATAAGCAGACGGATTTAGTAATTGTAATGATTTCTTGGATAATAATTTAAACTTTTGATATCGAAGTAACTCAAAATCAGTTAGTCAATAACTCAGCTGATATGAGTGCAAAATAATGAATTTTCAAATGAATGACAGGTTGGAAACTTGAGAAACCATTGTTTTTAATAAGTTTTTCGATCTCTACAATCATATCCTTTAAAAATGTCATTTGCCATCGTTTATTCCCCCTCAGCAATATTTGATTCTTTTTCAAATGACAGCCGAACCAAAACTTCCATATTGGGCATTCTAAATTCAGCTATTTCAAGAATTTAGACAACAAAATTGCTCTAATCAGACAGAGTTTGAGCCACGGACAGAGTCTAACACCTTATACTCACATTTCAAAACGAATAACAAGACAATACTTGAAGTATTACAGCGGTATTTCGCTATTTTCAATGGATTGTTCGCGCTGCCCGCCCTTCCCCACGGGGAGGACAGAGAGCTTGTCCTCCTCATCGGGGAGCGAAAGTGGACAAGGGGTGTTCCCGAGAAAAAATTCGGGAAGCGGGGAGGGGTAACCGCAAAAAAGTCGGAGAGCAAGTTGCGCGGGGAGAACGCTCCCCGCGTTCCCAGTCGGGGTCCGCGACAGGGACTCCGTTCCCCGACGAACGCTCATAGGAACCACAAGTATTCTTAGAGAACTACTACGCAGTGTATGAGCTTCATATGAGCAAAAGAAGCCCATAAATACTATGAGTTCTGCTAGCGTCTACAACTCAGATTTGGTATCTGTGAAGTAAAAGTTTTCGAATGCAAGCTGCAACTCTTCAATTTGAAGTGCAAAAGCATTCAACAACACCACATTACTATTGCCTCACTGAACACGGATCTCTCATCAACATTCATAAAATGAAGTGCTCATCATTGGCGTTAACAAAGCTTTTTTCCATAACAAACAACCGTACGCGAGGTTTACAAATCAGTTGAGGCTGGAGCTTAATTAAGGGATGCAATATTCATTGTTCTGTTTAATCGCCATTCCTCTTCTTTCAAACCGCTTCACGGAATTTCCTCCTTATTCAGTGAGAATTTCGAATATCTTTTCGTTATTACAATTCATCTGTCTTTGTAATCTAATCATTCCATTCTACGGAGTACTGAAAAAAACCTGGACACTTTGCGGCCAGATGGAACCCGGAAAATTATCGGAAATCAAGTCGCAATAGTATTGGATATTGCTGCCTGGAAAGATATTTGGAGCCTGAGCATCAGCGTGAGTTTCGAATCAAGCATCAGCCTGAGCCCAAGTTAGTCTAAGACTGAGTCGAATCTCAGTTCAATTAAGTTCATGCTTTTAACTTTTCCACATTTTTACGTAAACCCGGCCAGATGCGCAGGACTAATTTAAAAATGGGACCACCCACGAGTTCCTTAAATGGTCCTAAAATCTGGAGACTAGAAAACTCACCAGCTGCAATTTTCACTAGCCATTAGCCCATATTCTGCCTATATCTACACTCTAAGGACATCATGTAGTTTGAAAAAGAATGCACAAAATTTTAGACATACTTTAACATCTTCATATGAACCAGTTAATCCATGAAAACTGTGTTAAGATACAAATCTGCGCTACGAGGTGAAGCATAGTTTGTTTATCCGAATGACCTCCAGATGGAAACAAATTCAATTATCTGAATCAATCAGTCGTGAATTTTTCATCCACCTACACGCGCGCAGTAATCCTCTGCATCTCTCATCCAGTGGCAGAGTGACTGATAGGTAGTCGGCCACTCGTTACCGTAAAACGTTAACTTCAAACCGCGCTCTTGTGACTGTTTGGTATGTGATTTCGAGCGAAAACAGTTTTTCTAACTATTAAATTGGTATTCACATATCTTTCGGATGTTCAAGACGTGCTAATTAGCTTGAAGTCTTTATTATTAGCAACCTAAATTGCCTGTATTTGCTCATTCAGTTAAGTTATCTAAATGAGATAATTTATTGAGCAATGCTAAATAGTTCAAGACATCGTATTGTTGTGAATTGGTTGAATGTTCAGTCATAAGGATTTCAGTTTTTTAAACCACGTAGATTGTCATTTAAAGTGGAGTATCACGAACTCATTTCAGTCATTGACTGTAAACTTTAACCACAGCGTCACTAGTCATTTTAACGGTTTTAGTCAACCGTAGAAATATGTGACCATTGCAACATGGCAAAATAATCAGCGTCACTATCGAATAAGAAATAATTTCTTAGAGCAGTGTCTCTTGCTCCATTGCTATTCAGTTATTCATCTATGCAGTGTAGATGATTAAGAAACTCGTGAGTAACTTAGAAGAGGTCTGGTATTTCAGTTTTAGTGTTACATTAAGTGTATTATTCCGCATTGTTTGCTTATATAAGTGTTTCGTGTTCAGGTGGTGCCCATGGCAATAACGGAATAGAATGACATTCAAATGGCCTTGGCAATATGAATTTCCGCCTTTTTTCACGTAAGTTTTGGAGTCAATTTTCTTAAACTGTAGAAGGATCACAAAAAGGGTCACTTTGTTAACGACGGTGAAAATTAGGGGCGAATTTAAGTCTGACGTGGACAATTGGTCCAGTTCGTGGTTTTCGGCATCTCCCATATTTTCATGTTTTTCAGAATGGTTTTTCAAATTGGAATGACAAAAATGTAGATATTTCATCGCTGATCATTTCTCGCAGTAATAATTGTCCCATATGACCCGAACAGTACAATAATATTTATTGTAATATATCTAACTGGATTTTGACCATCGCAAAACTGAAATGGAAGTTGTTGATTAGCGTTATGTTGAGGCTTCAAACGACACTAGTAACACGTGAAAAACAGTTGGAAGCGTGGAGTCGTTTGGTTGTCGATTACTGTCAATTTCATAAGATCTATACGCTCGATATAACGGATATTTCCAATTCTGAATTGTTTGTTAACGCCACTCTTAATCGTAAACTTCCACTTGACGGTGTTCGCGCTGTTTTCGATTATCTGGAGCATAAACGTAAGTATTTGTCTTGATTATCTAGAACGTAAGTATTTATCTTCGTAGTTAATTCATTAAATACTAATTCCTTATTTCATTGCGAACTCAGTTTCTTTGATGAGAAAAATTATCTCGAACCTTACGAAATTGCGTTCACGTTTTCACTGTTAACGAAAGTTAGGAATCTTGAGAGCAGCATACGATGCCAGTTAGTAGCTCGTGACTTTAAGAATATGAAAGTTTTATTCCGTGTTAATATTTTAATCGCCTTACTGATGACTCAACAAATCTTAATATTTCACTAGAGAGTAACCGCGCAAAAACCAACACGAATTGAAACTTTACCAATTGAAAATTTGATGTGAATTATTTCATGTTTATAGGGAATATTGATTGGTTGGATAAGAGTAAGAACAGGTGTCATATTTATTGGAGGCGACCTGAAGAGTGGGCATCATTAATTTACGAGTGGGCTGTTAGTAACGGATTATTGAATACTCCTTGTACACTGTACGAAATCACTCAGGGTGACGACGTCTCACAGGAATGTGAGTTTCTTTCACTGTTCTAAAATCATCTGATTTTTACATAGAAATTCATCTCTTATGGTAGTGTCGTTTGTTAATTTTAAGTGGAAGCTTATCAGCTAAAGCTTTAACAAAGCTTTTTCAATTGATGGTGATAGAGTATAGCTGAATGGGTAAATTTCAAAAGATGCAAATATCAGTGCGTTCAGTATGTTTACAGTAAACTCGTTATGCTTCATCAAGAATGAGAAAACTATCACATTTAACTGCGCTTTATTCACTCGATCAAATTGTTAACTATTGCCTTTGGCATTATTACTTTGATATGTCATAGCATTTATAAATTCGTAAGGCTTGAAGGTTCGATTGGAAAATATGAATATTTTTGTTGTGACCTTCGGTTGAGGAATTTTCAAAACAAGTTCCAACTAATCGTTGCTTTATTAATGAAATATTTTTTCAGCCTTCTTCGGACTTGACAAAGACGTTCTGCTGAAGTCGTTAACAATACTGGTCGATCAGCGACGAGCTCAATTATTGAATATTGGAACGGAAACTGAAGGTGTTAAATTCCTACAATAGGCTCATGTAAGCATTTATTTTTTAAAGCTTTCATTAGCAATTGAAAAGATCATTCTCGAATTGCATGCTCTTGTGACATGTAATGATTAATTCTTTTGAAATGATCTTTCGGTGAGTTCATCGGATATCTGAAGGCGTATTCAATTAGCAGTTTGCATTGACATTCTGGAATTGTGTCGAAAATCGGCCTTTTTCAAGAATATGAATTTGGCTGAGGCATTATTGTGTTCATGGGTGATTAATATCGTTTTGCAAATCATTTCAGCTCGTGATATTATTTTGAATGCAGCAAATGAATACTCAATCCAATGCTGCTAACTCTTCGCATCTTATCACCAATGAAAAGGTTAATCGATATTCTGTCATTTTCATGTTTTGTGAGTTTAATGTTATTGTACTGAATTATTGGGGCTGCGTTATTGCTGCGCAATATTTTTTCTTGAAAATTTATTCGGGATATAGTCCCAGTGGGACATAGTCCAAGATTATGTTTAATTTGTTGTTGCGCGTCTAATTTTAAACAGCACAACATTTGATAATATTATTTTGCATGTTTACTATATCTTAGGAGTTTGTCCCGAATTTTTTAATTCAGAAATACAAAATCTTTCGTAGGCAAAACTTTCGCTGTCAGTTCAGGATTGCCTAAGAAGACACCATAAAATGTGTTCTCTGCCATATAATTTGTTTTGTGCATGCAGAATTTGTTCTTCAGTGGATTTTTTCGTTTTCCAATTTTTATTGTGATGAGACAAAGGGGAAGGAATATCGTGCATCCTTTCAGTTATCAGAAAGGGATGTTGAGTGATCTGCCCCGGTGTGGCATTATTCCAAATCATTTGCAGTAATTGATGAATAAGTAAAGAAAAGATCCTCATCATAGTAACATTCATTGATTACAAAATCATCAGTCGTTGTGCCACTCTAACGGGACGACTGTTTTGATTGTTCTCATTCAGAATTCGGATGTTATTGGTTTTGATTTCGAAGTATGCACATGGTTGCTATCTTCGAGAGTGCCACATAGTGAAGAATCATTGATCTTAATAAGGCATAAGTGAGTGTGTGTACTATGCTGCTTTCAAACGCTCAATTCAAGACATTGGAACCGTTTTTAATTTGTCGATTTTAATGACTTTCATGGCTTCAGTTTTTTATGCAGCGATTTCTTAATACATTTGATGCAATATAGGGATTATAATTTTGTAAGTGCTTTTTAATACTATTGTTACACGTGCTATATTTTAGCGATCATCTGATTTTTTACGCTCTGGTGATGTAATTGAAGAAGGTGATACAGTTATTGTATATGTGAATTTTGGAACAGCATATGCGGTTGATGTGAAACGAGGATGTACACTCAATATGCGTTATGGTGCCCTCAAACATGAATTTTTAATCGGAAAACGGTATATAATCTTTTGATTGATTTGTAAATTCGAATACTTTATTGTTCATATTCATGTGAAGTTGAAGTGTTCGTTTTTTTGGAGTGAAATGTAAGTGATCATATTTTCACTGATATCTTTGTTTAATAATCGTGTTTTTGCATGAAATGAATTCATTTGTTTGTATGTGCACGTGTTAGTGATATTTCATCAATTATCAATCGCACGACTGATGCCTAACAAAGATACAAATATTTTCAGTTACGGTTCTCGAGTATCAGCCACAGCAGGTTATGTTTATGCATTACGACCAAGTGCAGATTTGTGGACGAGGACGTTACCGCGACGTACGCAAATATTATACACTCCGGATTGCGCACTTATCGTTATGCTGTTGGATGCTAAACCTGGATCGGTGAGTGAATTCACTCATTTTCTGTTCGATTGCCATTGATGTGCTTGCTCGATGAATATTTTTCATGACATGCATCTGTGTCATTGTTGTTATTTTCGTGGCGTTGCTTCAAAATAATTGTTATCATTAATGCTTATCTAAATGTGGGAAGGAGATCATTTGGTCATGATCAATCAAGAGTTCTGAGAGATGTTATCTGTGAAGATAAGTTATTTTAAACTTGGGGTATCTCATTCCCCTAATAATAGTCTTGTTCGGATTTTGTGTAGGAGCAACGACATTGTCATTGTTGACGTATTTCATATTCGCTAGAAAAATATGGAATGGAGTTGCCTAAAAAGTAATGGTGAAGAGATAGTCATCTAAATTCGTATTTGCTACGATATGAATGTTGAGAGACTTATTTCGTAAGCGACGCTGACCTTCTTCTTCATAAGCAACTGATTAGAATTCGTTTCTAATTTGATTTTTAATTTCGAAATTTTATCATCAGGTTTTGTGCGAGAGCGGTACTGGCAGTGGTTCATTATCACACGCTCTTGCTATGGCCATCTCACCTAAAGGACATCTTTATACGCACGATATCGAAGAGCCAAGAGTTAAGCAAGTTGAAGATGAACTCAAAGTAGGTGCTTCACTCTTCGAGCACTTCATTTTGCCGTTTTCTGTTTGCTTTTTTTTCGATAAATTTAGGTTCTCATCACAGAAATGTTCATTCGTCCAATGGATGAATTGTTGTTTTTGAATGTATTGATAGTTGATATCTATTTTTAAATGGCTGCTTTAATCTGTTTGTTTGCATGTATGTTGATGACCATATTTTATAATTTAGAATTACCTATTGAAAATGCAACTCCTCGTTCAGTTGAAATATGCTATTCGATTTTACACTAGTTCAGTTTTTGATGCCCACTGTTTGTTGAGTTGAATTTGAAAATATCATAACTAATAAATGTAAGATGTGATTACAGAAGCATGGATTAGGCGACGTAACTACATGTGTTAATCAAAACGTCTGTGAGGATGGTTTCTTTGTAGAGAATGCTTGTGATGGTATATTCCTTGACATACCAGCACCATGGACTGCAATCTCACACGCTAAAAGAGCTTTGAGTCGTGTGAGAGGTGGACGCATTGTCAGCTTTTCACCTTGTATTGAGCAGGTCTTTCATTTTTTCAACCTTTCAATTTATTGTTGCATGCTTTTTAAATTTATATCGTCTCGCTGTTAACATCATCTAATGCCTTACCGCTGCTTTACTGTGGTGATTATGTTTCATTTCATCAAGGTTTTGACAGCTACTTTCAAAGTGAATTGAGTGATCGAATTCAATCAGTTGCTCATCTTTCAATGTCGAAATGCTGATAAGGTTGAATTTGTAGGTGCAGAGAGTGTGTTCGGCACTTCGTCATCATGGATTCGTTCAAATCGAAACTTTAGAATTAGTACCAAGGAAACTCAAGGTAATTTAGCAGCTCTTTTATGCACCCGTATTGAACGTTATAATTTCTAATATAAGTCTCATCTCTATATATTTCTTTCGGAGTTGCGCTTCAATGTGTGCTTGTGGTATCACTCATTTCTTTTTAATTTGAAAGCCATTTAATTGTTAGACCTATTCGTGTTATTCAATCATGTTACATTTCGTTCTTAGCTCATGCAGAATTGCTGTCTTTCAAGATGAATACTGTGGCTTTCAAGTTCGCTGAACGTATCATAAAGGGAAGATTCGCTGCTGTCATGTCTAGCTTTTTGTTCCATTTCAATACCAAATTCCTTTGTGTTTTTTTCAACGTTTGTTATGAAAGTCTTGTTGTTTGAATATTCGTCGGCTTGTCAAAAGTGATGAATTAACAATTTAAAGGTGGTTGATATGGCGCTGGAATCGCTGAAAGAATTCAATCATTCGAATGCTGCGTACGATAAAGATGCAACAGGTGTAGGCATGGAAGAAGAAGAAGCAGGATTTGATGCGAAGAGAAGGCGTACTGATAACATGATAAAGAGTATAGCCAACGATCTCCCAATTGATAATCGTCCCAAGGAACTGCAGCAAACAACTCGATCGATGCGTTCTTCAACATTGTTCACGTATCCAAGCACACAACCCACTCACACTGGTTATCTGACGTGTGCTTCACTACTTTCATCGCAGATACCCCCAAGCAAATGACCTAATGCAAGCTGCTTCGTAGTTTATAGTTTCATCAAAGCAAATTATTCACTAAATCATTCTCCCCTTTTATCTCCATCATCAGAGTCGGCGTGTCATTTTTTGTTCATCCTTGGCTCCTTTCAAAGGAAACTTCGATATCAAGCCGTGGCCCTAAGGTGCCTCTTCCTAAATGACCACACAATAATACGTACTAGCTTTGATCGTCAAGCAGTTTTAAGACTTGTATGTGCGCCCCACAGCTTACGCACGCCTCGTGCCAGGTCTGGCTACCATTATCATCCTTAGTAAAATAGTTTATCATTATTCACTAGCCCTTCTTGCACGTTATTATAAACTTGTTTCTTATGTCATGCAAAATAAGTTACGTTACCTTATTTCATTGTTACCGTTTTGTTAACTGTTTTTATTTAGCATTTTATTTAGTATTTAGCATGTGTTTAGTTAATCAGCACTAGTCAACAGATTTCAACGGGAACATGCAAAAAGGTAATAGCTAATCTTCGTTGGCCTTAGTGAGCAATGTATTTGAAAAGAATTGTTCGACAGTGTATCATCATGGTGCATTCCACGTTCTTCATTTGGGCATGATTGGAAGGGTAGAATGATCATAGATATGTGGAATTTAATGATACGGTATTATAATATTCCACTCAGTAATATTAGTTTATTTCAAACGTCCATTTAGATATTTTGTGATGAACTCTTAGTCAGAAAATGACTGAACAAATTTGTTATGGCTCTTTGCATGGGCAATCAGCAATATGAGTTATATCTTGATTGAGCTTTATAGTATTCATTCATGATTTTCTTTTCCGTTCAAATTATCGTTGAGTACGACTTAAAGTGAGTGAGTATTTTGGTGAGTAAAGTACTCTTTGTGACTGAACTGTTGCTTTTTTTTCAAAACATTCTGATCGTTTTCGTGGTAGAGTTGAGATGTGATGATGGCGCGTGCATGTGAGGATGTTAAAATCTTGTAGTTCACATTTCTCAATTATTTTAATGTGTCTGCAGTGGTGACGTTTCAAATATTTGTTTTTTTAATGTGCACAAATAGCAGTTTTGTAATGAGAGTTCATAATATTCAAACTGCTCCTGAAATAGATACATCGTATTTGTCATATATGTATGCTGTTTCGACCATGTGATTGATGTTATGATATTTTCGATTACTTTAATATTGATTGTTTTGAGTGACAAAATGAGCTTTATATAATTGCTAATAGTTCAATTCCAATTACATTTTCAGTTGTGTAACTAAACTGTACGTTGTAGATGAATCGCTTATGCTTAATAATTCGTTTATTTAACGTTTCTTATCGCTATTTTTATCTGTATATCAACGATATACAGCAAATGTATTGTTGATTTGTAAAACGCAATATGCAGATTTCGTTTATGGTGTCATTTTAGAGTGCTTCTTGAATGTTTTTTAAATATTCATCCGTTTGACGCTGAGAAATTTCGCGTTATGGAAATACGTTTGGTGGTTGAAGTTTGAGTCGTAGAGCGTGTATGAAACGCTCTTCTGTTAAATTTGAGTTATATATTCATTATGTCCTTTTTTGTTTTCATTTCACATTTTTAGGCAAGAATGGAAAGAATGTTTTTTGTGAGATTTTGGCGAGTATTTTATTCGTGAATACTTTTTAGTTTCTTAATTTCTTTTCTCTTAATTTAATTAATGACTAATTCTCTTTTGTTACTCTGAATGGCTGATTTAAGCACTTTTAAAAAATGTTTTCGTGGCTGTGAAGTAACTTCTATTATATGTTCAACGATCACACGTCCCAATAAACGTTCCTGGCCATTTCATAACTCTCACTTATTTGTTGTATATGCAAAGTGGAAGATGATTGTGTTTCATCACTTCTTCAAAATACCGCATTCGAAATTAGTGCTGTCGTTCCGAGTTCAGAACAGTTTCGCAGGATAATCACATAACAGTTATGTCTCTATGCTTGGTGCATTTATTCTGACAGTTCTTTTTGCAGTCTGTTACGTCGTATGCACGAAAATTTTGTTTTATCAAATAATTCAACGGATGCAGTTTTAAGGAGAGGAGATAGGTGCGAGAAAATTATTGCATGTCTCTTCGATAAATTACAATTGTACAACGGAAATTCAATTTTAGTGCAGTCATTGAACGTATTCATTAAACTTGATCTAGTGATTTGGTGGATGAGCAGAGTTAAATTGTAAGCAACGAATGATGTTGTATGGTTGAGTGTGATACAACAATGAATTGATTTTGCAGGTACATGATTTAGGAAAATAGCGAGCATTTCATATTTATTGCAGGAGCAGTATCAGGCACTTTCTATTTGAATTTGAAGTTCTAACAGCTTAAAAATTTGTTTCGTTGAAAGTTGAGTCTAGTCACACAACATATATCAGGTATTCTTCATGCCCATAATGTAATGTTGGGTTGAGGGCGAAATCGAGCTTGGGGGCCACGAAGGTAGGAAGTAGGGTGAAGGGAATCTAGAAACGTCGCAAGTGCTCGAGGTTCCCAGAAAGTGAAGGGGTAGGGTGATGGTCTCCGAGACCTCGTAAGTACTCGGGACCGCCGAAGGTAAGAGGTACGGTCGGAGACCTCTGGGAACATCGAAATGCATGATCGCAATACTAAGGAAGTGCAACACGGTCAATCCCTCCTCATCCTTTATCAGTTGAATCATCCCTTAATGAAATTACTTTATTTTGTAGTTCCTGGTAGAACGATGCAGGAAGAGGACGTTGTAGATAGAATAAGTGAAACGTTACAAACTGTCTCTGATTCTAATCAACTTTCTTCAGTCCTCGAGTGAGTTTTGATCATTGCTATGTTATACTTTCACTTCTTTTTCTTATTAAGATTATATATCCCAAGTTCAGAGAGGTATATTCACTGATTTATAGTGGGCATTTATTGTTGTTGGCGTAAGTACCTTAAAAATCTTCATTTGCTTTCCCAATTCTTGCGGTCATATTTTTGTCATCTGTACAGATTGAAATTCTTTGATTATTTTTCATACTTTGTTGATTTGATATGGTTTGTTAAAGTTGATTCTTTCATATTATCTGGTTGAATTCATTTCAGCGCCAATTGTTATTTCATAATAGGTCATTTTGTTAAGCGAAATTTATGTGATTTATTCAGTATCATTACAGTTAAATAAATTTTTTCCGTTAATCATAACTTCCACTTTAGTGAGCTGAAATATCTTACGTATGGTAATAAACGCCGCAAAAGAGAACTGATCGCACGGAATGCTCTCAAAAGGTTTCATACTATTCTTTAATGGAATAAGTAGTTTCTATGCTCTTCTAATTGATGTTCTTTTCAATAGACCCAAAATTCATTCTTCATAATTTTGCAAAGGATAATCATAAAATCAGTTTTTTGATTACTGATTCAGTTTGTTGAATTGTGAAAAAAATTAATGTAATCCACATCATTAACTCAATTTCATCAACTTCATTGATATAATTTGTTGCTGTTCGTAATTTCCTCTAAGACTGATATTGGATAAAATCCTTTGAGTTATCATATGCATAGATTAATCACAAATTAATTTTCACGGATAACTTGCGGTCTCTTTTCTCCTAATTTCCACACAATTACAGTTCAATTCGTTTCTATCAATGATTTTGCTTATATTCAACACTTCAAGATTTGTTCGTATCTGTCATTTGATTACAGCCTGGTAACACTATTCGAAAATGATACAACACTGGACGTGCATCGTGAATCTATTCTCAACATTCTGAGCAGTTTATTGAAGTCGACTGACAATCATGAGCATGATGATACCACTGAACGAATATTTCATTTGTGTTTCAACTGTGAGTGCGTCTTCTTCAGAGTTCTGTCGTTACCGATTGATGTGCATTCGTTAACTAGCCTCGTAACGTGAAAGAATTGTGCATTTGTATGCGAAAGGAGTATTGTGGTTTCTGAGGCACCGGCACCATGCGATTGAGAGGAAGGAAGGTTGTCAGTAGACGGGACCTGTCGCGCACCAAACTCATCATCTTAATGATTTTTTAAATGATTTTATGAGCGGAGACGCTCATCTTAATGGATGATTTTATGAGATTGGCGATTCTTTTTGAAGACTACTTTTATGTTAAGAATATTGCATATGGAATGTGTAACGAATATTTTACAGCCTGAATCCGTTATATGCAAATCCATCGTCAATAGGTGATGGATGAAGTGTAGATTTGTTAAGAACGTTAACAACTACAGTGATAATGTTTGCTAGGTGTGAATGATGAAAAACTTGGTGTGTGTGCATTACGAGCGATTAGCTCGTTGCTACGTTGTCCACTTCCAGCATTCGTGGTGAATGCTTTATGTAATAGCGATCAATCTGATGGTATGCTGTCGTTATTACTCAAACAGTCATCTGCCACCAAGAAACATTTTGTCATCAAAATACTTTCCTTCTTGATGCAGGTATCTGTTTGAGTCCTCTTCCTCCAATGAATGGAGTAGGCATTTGATTGAAGAATGCTTTTGAAGTCAACCTGATGCTTTTTGTTTGAAGGAAGGAAGGATCATCGATAAATTATCAGCACTTGGCGTTTCTGAAGTTATCTATTCGCATTTATTTTCAGAAGACTTGCAGGTAAAATGTTTCTTCTAATCGATGTTGAGTTCTTTTTTTTGTTTGTTAAATATCACATACAAGAATGATTTTCCTGGTGTTCTGTCGTTGCTTTGGTCAAGCGAAACCATATGACAGTTAGAACTGGAGACATTAACCGGAATGCATTTTGCTGTAATGGATGTTAGCCATCAATTTCAGCAACTCGAATGGACAATACAGTGTTTACTGCATCTTCTCGCTCATCATGATCATTCAATGCAGCATTTTTGGCAAGATGAAAAAGTCATGAATCACATTAGTCATCTTACCGGTCCTTTTCTTCCACTGAGAATACAGATTGAAGCAACAAAATGTCTCCTGTATGGTGCCCAGGTAGAATTTTTCATCGATCTCCGTCCCTGGTTTTCGATGTCATCCAACGAATTTCGTGTTTTTAGGTGGGGTTAAACTGTATTCGAAAAGAAATCGGTAATTGCTTAAGGAAGGAGTTCACGTGATCTAAATTTTTTTAGTGGAATTTACATTATGCAAATTATGAAAACAATTGTTTCCATGTCAAAATACATAGTTCGGTCATGCATTCTGAATTGGGTACTTCGAAGTCTATTGAAGATTTGTGACAAATAAAAAGACGAGTGAAATATGGGAAATTTTCATCATCATTCGAAAGCGTTGTCTTGCACAGAATTTCTTTTTTCTATTATATTATGTTTGCTTACCAACGATACAATAAAATTACTGGTTCATCTGAGTTCATTTATTTTCTCATATTGTATCAGTTAGTGATTGAATATGATATAGCGATACAACATCCAGAAAGGGTATTGTTTAGTCTCATCTAGTAAATGAGTGTATATGCAAAAGTTTAGGCAGAAAGTTTCCGTATCGAAAATTTCTTTGTCAAAATCATTAATGTATGCTTTTAGGCATTTAAAACGAATGGAGTAATGAGAGAAGAAATTTTACGAAGTTGTTTCGTAAGTTTGATTCGGTGTTGTGGTTGTAAAGAGGATGAAGAGAAACGAGCCGAAGCAGTTGATCTGCTCTCATTAGCACTTAGTCTTAGAGAAAGAGTATCACAAGCTGACGACTCTAGATATCTGAACGAAATGTTTACTTGTGTTCTACCAACTACCAGCACTTCACCTCGAAATTGTTCAGTTGATGTGGTCGGTTTTGTGTTTATATATTGCATTTATCTGCGGTAATAGTTGAACGATGTTGATATTATGATCATCTATATCACTGTTTGTATTTTTACTGCTGGATTTGGAATAAGTATTAGTGACTTATTGTTGATTGGTTTACTTGTACGCTTCGTTAGAGTTTCCTTAATTTGACAAATTTCTGATGTTTTGTAGCTCACTAAATAGTAATGGAAAGTTGACTGTAAAAGCAGAACCGCCGATTAGAAAAGATGAAAGTGTTGAGAAGTAAAGAATTCTTAACGAATGATTAAAATTTGCCATTGATTATCTGCGTTTGAAGGCACTGCAGACAAATGCCTTACGCGTGATATCTCAACTTCTACTCAATAGTGAAACGTCTCGAATTAGTGTTCAGTCGTCACATATCAACAATACTGCATCACGTATATCGAGGAGCAATCCTCCCCAGCAAGTAAATTTGAATTATTGACGATTCTATTGGTTGTTCGATGGCAAAATAAATCTAGTCACAAGTTCATTGTAAAAATGCAATTTAGTTAGTATTACGATGTTCAATTTTAAATATGCTTCATTCTAGGTTAAATCACTATTGCGTACTTTACATGCGCTTAGTCGATCGGTACATCATTTGAAAACAACGTTTGATAATAAACATTTCGTTGAGTTCGTTGTTGATTGCCTTCTAAATGAAAGTGATTCGGAATTTTTAACACTCGCAACTTCTCTTATTGGTTAGTTGTTGAATGTTCGTTTGTATTCATTATTCACTACTTGTTTCGAATTTTATTTCTGTATGCTAGTTGGAGCATCGATTAAATTTGCGAATTTGAATCATGATATTTGTGAGTCTGGTGGATATGCTCTTTTCTTGCAAAACCTCACCACTGTATTATTATTGTATTTGCTAATATTAGATACGAATTCAGCAAATTTGTCATTGCATTATTGCTCAGCTCGTTCATTTCTCTTTGATGCGATAGCACCTTTATCAGCGTTAGCGCAACGAAACAAAACCCCATCAATCACACTCAATGCCATTTGGGCTCTTATGGTGAGCGTATTTTTATTCGCATGATATGTAGTCAAAGTGCTGTCTAACTAAAATTCATGAATTAGTTATAATATCACTTGCGAATATCGTTGTTGGGCAGTTGCCATTTCGCAAAAGGTTTTTTTCTATTTATGATGATAATTGGTACAGGTAGAGTTTACATGTTAAGTTTTGATCGCGTTTGTATATTTTCTCATATTCAAAACTTGATTGATTCATGTTCCATTCATTTGAGGTTATCTGTTGAATGGAGCATATGACATTTGACTGTCCTATCTTATTTCAGAATTTGAGTTGTCAATCCACTGCAAGCGTGAGGTTGAGCATTTTGGGTCATTTTGCGAGTGCAGAAGCATTGAGTCTTCTTTCGGATGCTGATGAGTATTTGTTCGCAAAAGTGCTATCTCTCTATCGTAATCTCTATTGTCAAGATCCTTTCACAACCGAATCGTCAGATGTGTTGAACTCACTCAATGAGCAGTCATTTAAGAATGCACCAAGTGTTATCGAAATGATCAAGCGTTCATTTGAGTCGCATTTCTCAGTTCATACCAAGGTTAGTGTATGTGCATTTTAAACTTTATTTGCATATGGTGAATGTTCACATTTTTGTTTGCAATTTCCTTTTCACTTCCTTTCATCTTTCATTTTTATTGTTCACTATGCATTCCATTTTCGTTGCTCTTTTTTTGCAATTGCACTATGCTGATTATGGAATTAATACAAACTAGAAGAGCCACAGTTCTACAATTCTGTAAATTGATTCAAATCGTATAGTTGATTGTTTGCCATCTTTTTGTTGAGAAACCAGTGGAAAGAAACAGATTAAGACGTTATTTTTCGTTGTACGTCCATAGTCTCAAGCTGGACTGGTGTCGGTTCTTTAATTTTTTAGAGTTGAGTTCGGGTCGTGGAAAATGATAAATTTATAACTGCAGGAGATAGCGTTAAATCTGTTAGCGAATCTTTGTGCTATTCCAAGTTGTCAAATGGCGGTCGCAAACGATGAGATACTGCTCGCTTGCATCATGAATGAACTTGTTAGTGTTGCTTTCACAATAACTTTGCTGATTTGTTACAACTAGCAGTTTCATTGGTACTTGTGAGTATGGCTGATCAAGAACTCTGTTGCGAGTTGTAAGAACGCAGCATAATAATGATATGAGGGAATGATGAAATCAGATAATTTTTGAGAACCGAATTGATTTTAAACAATAATTGAACAGAGGAGTGTGGATAGTAGTGCGCATATTGGCGCTGTATTAGCGATTTGTAATCTTCTCTCTGGCGACGATCGATCAAGACGAGATCTACAAGCGTTATTGACCAACTCTGCTTTGCCGCATCTTCTGTCTCATATTCATCGCACCAGTGCTGCACACAACATTCATCTCATTCGACGGTATGCTACCTAACTTGATCTGATTATTTTTTTCTTAATCGGTTTCATCGTCTTCTTGTTTACACACCATCAGTTCATTTTCCAAAGCGTTTATTTGCTGTAATATCAAATTATAATTTGTTTTCAGTTTTAACTCTATTTTCTTACAGGAGAGTTTTGATCAGTCGTCGTGACCGATTGGAACGAAACCAACACCATTCGGAGGAGCATAAAAAGTTGCGCTAGGAGTCATTTTCATTTTCTGCTCAATCGACTCGTGAGCCGGGATGAACGGTGTTAAAGATGGACCAAAATTTGTACATCAGTGCCATAGACTTTTTTCAAACGGTGAAGCCAACGTGACCAGGAGGCAGAGTGGGTTGAGTATTAGAGCACGGAATGAGGTTGCACTTCTGGCCGTGAGCTTTTTGCAATTTTTAACTTCTTAAAATGAAGAAAGTACAAATTTAAGAGCTCACATTTAGAAATTCATTCCATAAGGAAGTTTATCCTAATGAGGTTATACATGATGACCCTGATTCCTAGTTGGTTATAATTCCGTTTTCTTGTAATTTTATTAGTTTGCAAGAAAATGCTATGCAAATAAGTTCATGCGCAAAGGAGAACGATGCTTTGATTTATATCACAGGAATTACGTGGTTCTGCAGAAGTTTGGTGGGGGTCACATCACTAAATTCGTCTATAGACAGATTTCTCGGACATGTGTCCCTTGGCCATGTTGGTTTCGGAGTAAAAAATTTTTTGCGACGTTGGTGTGCAAATTTTGTTGTTTCAAACTCGTTTACCTCGGTCCACAGGTCGATTGGGCAGAGAATAAAACGATTCGTAGTACAATTTTTCATGTTTTCTTTGAAATGGTATTGGTTTCATCCCGATCTGTTATGGCGATCAGTCAAATCTTCCTAGTTAGTCACAAATATCCATCATTTTTTAGCTATTGTAATATGCTTGAAGATGACCATATTGTTTGATGCAAAAGAGCAAATTCCGATTTCGATGACGCAAGATAATATTTCTGTATGAGTCAGTTACACCGTTTTGAACATTTCTCCTTTTAATTTCAATTAATTATATGGAGAAATAAACGAAAAATAGATAAAACGAATAACAAAATGTGTACTAAATGTATGAAAAAGTGTGTTATAATAAGAGTTATAATGACTTGAGTTATAATAAGAATAGCAGTAATTACGGTAATAATCAAATACAGTAAATTAATTAGTATACGTTTTAAGGGTGAATGACGCAATTCGACAACTTATTGGTTGAGGCGAGACACAGTGATGGTACTCTCTTGATTCTCTAGATCAGTTTTGGTTATCTTTCATTGTTTATTGTTTTCAGCTGTATCAATCACTAAAATGATTCACATTCTTATCTCCCATTGACATTCTTCAAGGTTGTCACATATTATGAAATTAATTTCGCAGTTGTACTTCACTGAATTTTCATTTTCATGATTGCCGCTTTGAATTCAGTAAAGTGATAAGTGTTGATTATTATTGGTGGTGTGATTGTTGTAAACTCTGAGTTTCAGTACATTAACCGCTCAGCTATCAGTTCATCATTTGTCACCTCAGTGTAGCAGTGAAAATAGTGTTGTTGATAATTTGTAAAATTATTCTCTTATGCCCATTTAAAGTTTTCACGTCAGTTTTTATGCATGTTAAATATTTCATGACCAAGAAGCACTGATGATGGAATTTTTTGAACTGTTCGAAGGCGGTGAGGAGAAATTTATTTAACTCTGGGAAAGTGTAGTTTCGGAAAAAGATTCTACGCTCGAGAACAACCTGTAGAAAGCGCAAAAGAAACACTCAAGCAGGAATATTAAATAACTGGCTCAATAATTGCGCTTGTTCATGTCAGTTTACAGCATCATTTCAGTTATTTTTCTGCACGAGTTGAGTATAGAAATGAGTGAATTTTTTTCGAGGGTGGATATATTGAGGAGCAGGAATATAGGTGTTTGGAGGAGACCTGTTCGAGACATGGGTTTTTTTTACTAATGATGATAAGGAATTATTTGAAGAAATATGGTACTTATCAAAATACTGAATCTATTGAATCGTTTATCTTGGCTCGTTGGGGTTTTATTCTTTAAGAAATACTGGATATATTATGAAAATCGATGTGAAATCACTATCCATGTAATTCGAATTCATATGTGAATAAAGTGCTATTAATTGTACAAAAATGAACTCGGTCAGTTCTGATGGCTGTTCACTGATGAAGAAAGTAATCATTGATGAAAAAGCTAACGATGAATCATTTATTGATTCATAGCATACAATAATGAAGCAGTACATGACACGTCAAGGCACATATGTATATTTAAATTTGTATCTTATAATTCTTTTAATGAACAATGCTAAAATGTTGTTCATCATTTTCTCAAATTAACTCTCAACAAATGATCACAAATATATACTATAGATAAAGATAACTTGATTGATGGCTCAGAAAAAACTTGGATATTTGCTTATGTGAGTGGCTGAAATATTTTTGTTCTATTCATACAATTTTTTGTTCGGTTTTCTTTTTCGGATGAGCATTTACTTGAACTACTCATGAGTTATAGTGAAAACTGTTTTGTAATTTCTTCATGTTTCTTGAAATGTTTCAACTAAGCTCAATATCCAACAACGCATTGTTATGTTGGGTGGATGTTTCAAATGAAATGTTCATTGATTTTGTATGTCGCAATTATTTCGTATCAAAACAATTGTGATTTGATAAGATTGCGTCCTTTGCGAAATGTAATTTTGTGTTTAAATCCGAGATGAGAGTCGCGATCGATATGAAACACTAAGAAGATACAATACTCGTATTAAGCATGTTTGTATACAATCAAATGCAATCAATGAAACAAAACTGCTTCAGCAAAACAGTAAACGAAGCGTGTAAGAACGAATATATATTCATATCAACCGATCTAGATACGCTCCAGTAATATTGGGTCTACATGAGACAGCAGTACTCAAAACATTTATATATCTGGCAGAAAACAAGCAAAAAGCAGAACATTGAAGAGGTGTGAATAACGACGATAAAAGCGCCGTTATTAATATTATTACTAATAATATCATCTTGAACGGCATCTTTGTTGCTGTTATGAGTACTATTACTATTGTTCTGATGGTGGTGTTCATTAATGTGCCTTGTCCACTTATCGAGTAATGTTTTCGGTACTAACTGAGGATAGATTCGTGTTGGAGTGGGTAATAATGGCTGTTGATTAATTGCATGTTGCATCGTTTCGCTTGACTGCCATTGCTCATCTCCGAATGCACGACTTGTGCTACTAATGTGCATTTGTTGCTGAATTGTAGGGTGCTGCTCATCTGTATTGATCTCAGCTGATGTATCATCCTTGTGATTTATTTCGTCAATATATTTCATTTGTTGCGAAGGTAGTTGCTTCTCAGCCATTTTTGATAGTGTATTTACTTGATGTGCTGTTGTGGGCTGTATTGTTGAAGCCTGAATGTTCGTGAGAATGTTTGCAGTGTTATTATTGTTTTTATCATACCGTTCGTCGTAAGTTTTGTGATTATTATCCATATTGATACTGCTACTAATTATGGTCACTGGTGTCGAAGTAGTAACCTGTGAGAAGGTATCGGTGTACGTTTCTGTGCTTCTTATTAACTGAGCCGTTGTTGACGGAGAAGTTAGTTTGGTGGGCTTTTGAGTGTTGCTTGTTATGATATAATGATTCGATTTTGCATCCTCCGCTGTTGTATTGCCTTTAGTTTGTGTATTATAATTCCTATCATTGATCTTGTTACTGTTATTATTACCAGTAAGAGCAGTAGTAATGGTAGAATTAGCGGTGGGAGTACCGGCCACTGAAGTGAATGCAGTTGCTGTTGTCATTAACGGTTCAATGAAGACTGTGTTGGTTTTTGGTTGGTGTATAAGTGAAGCTGGTTTATCGACATTGACGATGGAGCGGTCGCCATCTAAAGACGTCTTCAGAAACACCGCTGATTCTCGGTTTTCGTTCTCGCTTTGTTTTGACCATTCATTCGACTGCACTATTTGATGATCAACGCTGAATTATCGTGTCTGATTAATTTACAAATTTGCCTGTTTACAATTCTGTCAGCTACTGTCCATGTAATACTAAAAATATCTATGGACAGCCCAAAAATTCGAACAGGCGCAAGTTCAGGTCCAGGCGTAACTTTAGGCTAGGATCTGGGCTCTGGCTTATAATTGGTCTTAAACTCACTTTACGCCCAAACTCCGGACAATGTTCCATTTAACTTTATTTGTCCTATTTCAGTTCCATCAGCCCAACCAGACAGTAAGTATGTATTGACAACTGAACGAGAATGTTATAATAGTTTGGCATTAAGTGCTAAACACCGATTTGATTAGATTTAATGCAGCAGTTGTTTGCGAAATTCGTTTTCTATTCAGTGATATTATTTAATAACTATGATTCATTCATGAAACATCTGTTTAGACTTTAGTAGGTACTCATTACATTTCTTGATTACTCATGACTTGATCTAGTCATGACTCAAATCTGTTCACTGCAAACAAACAAAGCTTCAAAGTCACCTATTCAACTAGAATACATTTTATTTCTCTCTCATTATTCTGTTTCATTCAGATGAGTAACCGCTATTGTTTGGAATTCATTGTGCAAACGACTTCGTACAACATTAAACGAAAGTTAAGTGATGAATTTTACCCTACTATTGCTCAGAACACTTTTGATCAATTATTATATTGTTTTTCTTTTCAAACAAATTGATCAATCAAATTAGAGAAGAATCCATACTGAGGAAACGATTTGCCAAAGTGTGATTGGTTTAACTATGAGGATTGTATTCAAATATGAGCAATAAAAAAGGATCGAAGAAAAAATGGAAGGAGAAGTTAAGTTTGGAATTGGTAAAATGGTATTTGTTATAAAATTGTATATGAGTGCTTCTTATTTTAAATTTATTGAAATAAATTCGATATTAAAAGATACAATTAGGAATGTTATTTACGAACCTGTGATTGGAGTCTCCGTCAACGTAATCATCTGTGTACCTGAAAGGTAAAACTAATAATATATTGACAATGAGTTTGATTCAACTCAGAATGGTGAAGCGTGTTGCAAGAATATAAGAAGAATTAAATTTTGCATTTGATTGCATCAAAAAAAGCTTTTTCTCGGGAGTGGTAGCATTCAAAAAGAATTTGATAAGCACATTCAATGTTGCAAAATGATTGATGTGCATCAAAGTAAATTACTTTTTTATAGTTGTTTAACAATCTTTACGAACAAAATGACAGAAGCAAAATCGGTCAGCGATAACACTATTTCTCAAAATAGTAATGATAAGAAAATTTTATTATTTTGGTTATTTATTTTCATAAGGTCATTTCGACTGTATCAAAATCCATTTTGCTTCTTTTGTTTGAATAAACAGCAAAAAATGTCATCGATTTTATTCATCAAAATACCATAGTCTCCTTAATAATTAAAAGCTTACTGAAGCAATATATCAGTGATGAGAACGCATAAAATGAAATGATTTGACATCACAAATATCTATCTGTTTACTTCTTTCTCGTAACTCCTAATTTTTTAATAGAAAGTAAAGTTTTAAGTAAATATTGAAATGTAATATTTTTAAAATCTTCGAATCATATTCCAGAAACGAGAGCTGATACCTTGATTTGGAATTGAGGTAGAAGTGATGAAAAACGGGAAACGCTTATAAGCGATAAAACTGAGCTATGGTCTATCTCAACCTGAGTATATTACGACGATATTGACGTTGTAATGCGCAACAATGATGCTCATTTACCTATTATGTATCTAAAGTTTATTTCGAAATATTCATTTATTTCATACGTCAGAGGCTTTCCTGAACTTTGAAGAGCACTTAAATCGATACTTTACAATTCATGCACACATTGGCAGATGGAGCAAAAGTGAAAACTATATGCCGAACAAGATATGGTGATGGCAAGCAATCAGAACGTTATTAGTGGTGAAACTGAAAGCGTTGTGCTGAGGTGACGTATACGTCGAGCAGTATCGTGTTGATGGTTTTTAGTTACAAAATACACAAAGCCGAATCTTACATTCATGATGATGATGATGCATTCGCAATAATAAACAATTGCATCTCAATTAAAAGCATTTCAACGAGACCTAGAAACATCGACGATTGGATCAATACTCAAAATTCAGCAGGCCATTAGTGTTGAGCACATTTATTCATTGTTTCATCGTACTGGAATTACACGTGTTGAATGCGGTCAGTTGCATTTGGGTGTAGTTTCATACAATCCTTAAATGAGTGCATTCAGCATAAGGGTTAGCAAAAATTCATCGCTTGTCCTACTTCTTTTTCCTCCTAATGAGCATAATACGCGGCGCTCGAATCAATTCTAAAGTGACAGTAGGTAAATGTGAATAATTGACATAACTTTCGTAAAATACGATCACTGAGATTAATGATTTTCGAGAAAGCTGTGTTTCTCAACGTCAGTGCAGCATAGGCGGTATTTTTTATGGCTTATATTTTGAAAAAAAAAACTAAATTCTGCAATAAATTCAACAAAATATCATCGCAACACGATCGAGCTCTCAATCGAAAACGGCCAAACTAACAGTTTATGATTCTTTTCCTCGAATGTATTGCTTCATAATTCAAAAATCGTCACAACTGTAAGAGGGATAATCTATTAGAGTTAACAAAGTTGAGTTCTCAACTCAAAATGCTTGCTTTTCTCTGCTAACAAAAGAATCACAAAAACTACGAGAAGCCAAGATGTTAGACATGCTAATCTTTCTTTGTGAAATATCGAAAATCATGCAACAGTTCGTGAATTTTCATTCATCGACTCGGAAAATGATAGCTGTTGATTGAAATGCAAACGGTTTTACCAGAAAATGATTTCGTTCAGTGAACCAGAAGAAAGAAAGAAATCGAGAGATAGCAAAAGGTATAGGAATTGACGTAGAGAAACAATGGTCGATTTTCGTAGAAAATTTCTCGCCTTAGGAGGGTACCGAATTTTCGAGATAAAATTTGCTCAATGAGGCTTGACAGAAAAAGCATTGAAGCCTTAATGAACATAATATTCAGAATCATGGAAAGGAGAAGAGGTAGAATCGTTACTTATATGCGGTCGAAGAATGATCAATTCATGAAGTTATTTTAAATTATCCATTAGAACAGTCAGGGTTTATAAAATGGATGTGTAAGGAAGTGCTCCTGATATGTAAAATGGTATTTAGCATACGTGAAATGTTAGCAACGTAGTTGAAAGATTTACAAAAGCAAATAAAGAATGCTCTTCTTGCGAGTGGTCAAGTGCTCTTGCTGGAGATGTTCAAATAGTGCGATATTTGCAAATGGCACAATAAGAAATCATTTGAAACACTCATTGCAATTGGGCCACACACACTAACAAACACTTCCATGCATTTATTATTTCTTGATAAAATTATTTACAGTTGTGATTATGATATTTCTTTATCAACGTTCACCACTAGAATTCGAATAGCTATTTTGTCACATACTGCGCAACTTTCGGTTGTATTGACCATACACGGATAACTTTCGTCTAACAAGGAAAGAGAAGAATTTTGCGGAATCGTTGGTCAATTTGACCACGGTTGATCGATTCTTCGACTGTCAAAATAAGATTGTTCATTTCTGATAGAATGGTGATATAAATAACAGCTATAATATTACTTCACGGTCATCATTGAAAATTAGGCGAACAATTTCAGAGATTGGTTGTTTCACTTTTATTGATTGTAACGATCAATTTCTTCAAATATTTTACTTTGAAAATGAATGTAGTGACGAAGCGAGCGGTGCATATTCGAGATATAAGTCATTAGGATGGAATTTGTTCTCTTACAATTAATAAACAATTGATGTGAGTACAAAAATTTTTGTTTTGTATATGATGCATACTTTTCGGGGAATAACTAAAGTTGAAAATAGCATAAAAAGCAAAAGCACTTCAGCAGTTTAATTATGCGTTGTATTGATAAAGAAAGCACATGATTTCATGCAAGAACCAATATGGAAATCAACAACAAAGATGCATTTATGCATCTTATTTAAATAGCATAAACTGCACAGCTGTACGCATTTGTTTGTGTTTGAATAGAACGGATGCATTCAGCTTCATTCAATACAAGCTCAACTATTTGGTTAATGAGAACGACACAATAATACATTGGATGAAATGAATGAATGCCAAATTATTTGATCGTTTTTCACTTCTATTCTATCGTTTATTTTTTTTGTTAGACCATTTCAAAATGCATGTAAATGATACATAATTTGATGTTATTCAGTACTCATTTGCATTATGCCCCATATAGTTTTGATGTCATCGCTTGCGATAATATTCATAATGAAGTCAATGTTTGCCATTGTAAAAAAAACAGCTGATTACATAACACCAAATTACATTTCCATCTCATTCCATCCATTGATCATCACTTCTTTTACTGGATATATGAACGAAAAACATTTATAAAAAGCTAAAAAGATTTGAGCAAATATTTAGCGTCTGAGCTCGTCGGAATACTGCCTCAAAATGTAATTTGAATATCACTCGTAATTTAACAATTCAAAATTTCATCAATTCGATGCAATAATTCAATTTTCACCAAATTTCATCAAATCAATTCAGTTCATGGTTTTAAGGTGTGAAACAATGTGCTTCAACTAGATCACAGCAGCGCTTCATCGCAGTGTTGAATTTCTCAACGTTGTGTTGATATATACAACCTGATTTATCGAGGATTCACAGCGATATGCTATTGTCAGCAAGGCGTTGACTGAAGAGTAAACAAATCGATTCAAGTTTTTCACATAGTTACCTCCTTGTTCAAACACTTCCTTATTTCACATAATGATATTCAACGTTGTACATTAAGTGAATCATTAAACTTATTCTATTGATACTCAAATTCCTCATAGGTATTTTCGATGATGAAAAATCAGCGAGCGAAACTGATCAGATAGCAGGTTGAGTAACGATTTTTACAGAACACTATTATTTAAGTGGTTGATTTTTTGTTGGAAGAATTTGATGATTATTTAACAGGCTTTTTCGTAGTTACACTTACAACGAAATATGACATGAATAAAAATTTTGTTTGTACGCAATAACCAAACTGCTCCAACGAGCCTTTTTTTCAATTCTAATGAAACATTCTAATTATAACTTCTGTTACATATCACAGTTGAAATATTCATTTTATTGCTTCATTATAAACGAAAACTTTGCTAACATCGAGGCATCAAATGATGAGAGAAATAAGTGTAGAGCTACTATTAATAGAATGTGGTGTTCACTACTTTCTTTTTGTATCCCCTTGTTTACCAAGCGAATTAATCTCCGACAGTTTCATTTTGGAACGTTGACACACGCATTTGTCAAATTGAAAAGAATGACGTTCTATTGCAATGCAGCACGCCAGGAAATTGTGGAAATGAAACTTGACGATTTGAATTGTGAGAGAATTGGATGTGTTGATTATATCATTTTGAACCGAATAAAAAATTTTGATGAGGCTATTGTCTGTTAGCGAAAGCTTTTCGAGTACAACGGAGCCTCTTTGTCGGGAAGTTAGGGATAAAACGGCGAGGGAAGCCCGTCGGAGAGTGATTTGTGATGAGAGAAGAAGTGCCACGAAACAATGAGAAATAAAATCTGGATAAGTTTTAAGCAACGAGCTGTCACCGATTAGGACCCTTGTTTCTTGGGCAACACTACAGTATGTACTGAATGAATGAATCAGTATGGAAAAAAAGTGGACATAACTCAGCATAAAAAAGAAGTTGGAATGCCAATTGGAATGCACAAAAATACATCGATTGTTTAATCAACGATGGCGTTAGCATCACCATGACTATAAGGAATGAATGAATAAAGTGCTGATGATAAAAACCGTATAGCCAACTTAAACAGCAGAAGTGAACAAAGTTATATTTCAACATTTATTTCGCTTCTTAGCATTAAAAACTTTAAATATTAGTGTAAAATCAACAACGAAAATATTGGACGGATGAAAACGTGACTGCAATAGCAAACTGAAGATTGCTGTTTTATAACGGGAGAAGTTTGATAGTCCAAAAAATACGTAATAATCCCGGAATATTTGAAGCATTTCAAATATTCCGGGATTATTACATATTTTTTGGATAGGTATTACAGACTGAAGAAAGAAGTTGGATATTAATCGACATATTAAGATGTTGGAAGAAAGATTTTAAATATAAAGTGATTTGAGAAGGACTCAAAGAAAATATAAACAAACCCTTGATCAATTTCGTCAGCGTAATTGTATAAGTAATCCTCGGGTGAAAACGTTGGCTTGGAGTTTCTAGCAGCAGTTACGTTTAAATGACTGAATGAATCAAGTTCAGTGGCTGCTTTCAATTCCACTTCCTTCATGTCATCCAATCGAGTGGCTGTTATGTCAAAGATATCGTGTGGAACTTCCTCGGCTTCAACAAACGATGTTTGTTGCTCATCGTTGTCAGATTCATTCTCATTGGAATTTTCATAGCTGAGCGCATTCCCATCCCCGTTGCCATTTTCAATGCTCTTTACAGTTTCCACTAACCTTGCCTCAAGATCAACATTACAAAAATCAACATCGCGACACCAACAAGCCGTTGCACTTCTGATCATATGGCAAAAGGTGTCGTTCGAGGTGTGCTTGATAAGAACACAGGCGAAATGTGTTTGTTGCTCAACCCGTACAACTGCACAAGCAGCACGCTTTTCACTCGTAGCATGAACGTCGCAATATTCATAAACACATTTCGATATACCTTTACTCGTCGTACATTTACATCTTAATGCGAATGCTCGTTCAATTAGCAGAAATGCGAATAGAAAACTGATCAACTGTTCGTGAGGAGACATTTGCGTTGCTGTCAAACAGCACTAGCAAAAGTCGCATGCAGTATTTGGCTTGTTCAGGCAGTTAATACCAGCCGATTGAATTCAAAGATGATAGTAAAACGACGACTGATTGCCTCAGTGACGACCAATCCAGCAACAATGCTTCCGAGGCGAACAACAGACTATCTAAGAGTGGGCTCTTCTACACCAAATCCGATTATAATCTTTAAGAAAGCATTCATTCAGCTTGTCATCACCTATCAAACACTGTCGTCTTTTTATAATTCAAAATTACAGTCTTTGACTGAAACCATACAATATCATAAGCTAACGACTATCTACGAAGTTGTCTCGCGTGTGGGAGGAGTTAACTATTTTTAAAGGCGGAGCTATTCGTAAGCTTCCCCCGGTTCATCATTTCGATAAGCATTTCAAAAGAATGCGTGAAAGAAGATTTGAATTAAGTAGGGTCTGCATCCGTACTTTTTCATTAAAAGTTTCAGTGAACCAAGTTGATAATAACAGAGTGGGTAGTGGATATGGTGGTGGTAAAACGACTGCGTTGCATTCGCACTACTTACCGCCTTACTACTAGGTCAAGCTTTCCCAGCTGGGAGTGCCCACACCCGTTGGGGATGCGAGGTGATATTCCAAGGGTGTGAGATAAAATTCCATTTTTTGTACGTTAAAGTAAGCGACGGTGGACTTTATTTTTGAAAAGGCTAGAATGTACTCTAATGGTGTACACTTGCTGCGGTGGACGAGAGATACAGAGTGGATATTATGAGGGATGAGGACATTCTAAAATTTTTTGGAGGGTGCGGACGAAAAAAGGGTTGAGAACCAGTGCATTAGATGAGTCTAATAATGATCAAGCATTTATGTTATGCGAGAATGAAGAGATTTTTTATGTTATATATAAAAAAATGAAGAGATTTTTATTCTAACATCAAGTATTTATGTTAGAATCTATGAGGAACTTACTTTCAACTTCATATTCCAGTGCTCATATGGAATTAAACAGATGATGATATAACTTTCAGCTTGTTTTATATCAGTCTGAGATATTACGAATTAATGATCTGAGATGAGAAACAATCTTCTCATTGTGAACATTTCTATTCTCAAAAAGAATTGAGTTTCGCACAATCGTGCAAACATAGGTGAATGAATGAACGAAACTGTGTAGACATGCGCATCGATAATCTGTCTTGGCTATGCGAATCAAAAGGAATTCACGATGGCGCTGGTAACTGCAACAGCAACATGTTTGTGTTTCTTAATTTGTGACAAATTGATTGCTTGAGTGCACAGTTTAGATTAATCCACAAAAGAATAGTTGCATAGCGTTGTTCTATGCAGCATTGCAATTTCATCGCATGGATAACTGTTTTCAAGGCTGTGCGCGTTTTTGTTAAAACCATGTTAATCATGATGCTACTCCTAATCGGAAGCTCAACAAAGGAAGATCAAATTGAATTCTAGAAAAAATTTCGGGTTATATGCAGCATGGTGCGTTGTGTGATGTAAAAAAAACGCTATAGTTATTCGACATGAAGGGCGAATTTGACGAAAGAGACTTGACCGTCAAAAGACTTCTTCCTAAAAAAAACTCGTACGGCAGAATTTCACTCAAACTGATCAGTACTTGTTGAAGTAGTGAATTTGGAAAGTATTGTATTCAGTGCGCTATCATTTCACTTCAAGAAGCGATGAAATTGCACGAATGACATGATGTCATGACACGAGCAATGATCGTGATCACTTCAAGAAATTTATAAATGAGACGTACTGATGATAGTGACGATTTCTTCTATAATTGGCAGCTGACTATTTTACTAACAGATGGAACTTGGTGAGCTGTATCTGCAGTTGGTCAGCTAACTGTGAGAGATGTTTCAAAGAGTATGTAGTGCCCACTGAACATTTGCATAACTGATGAAATCAGTGATGACCAAAAACACAAATTAACTTTAAAGAATTTATTTAGAGCAAAAATGGATGGATAGATCACTCATCAAATTACACCAAAAGACCGAAAAAGAAGGAAGCGTAAGGCTTTTTTCAGAGAAGCGTAAGGTTCTTTCTCATCTTCGAGAGAATAAAATGCGGTTGGTTTGAGTTTGGACGGAGAGAGTCAGTGATTGCTCGTGAAATATTCATTCAGTTATGTGGGAACATTTCATGTTAGTAAGATGTCAGTATTCGGAAAGTATATGGAATGGATTATTGAAGAGCGGGTGCATACTGTTACGTACCTCAAGCTGGTTTATTTACCTTGTGGTTTTTCCAGGCCTGAAAGTAAGAAGATCGCTTGTTTACTCTGTTCGATGTTGAAACTGTTCGATGAGAATAGAAATATCACTGAAGTAACCCAAAATCAGTTCGGCCTTTTATTTAAGATATTTCTGCAAAATTTTCGGTATTTTCGTAAATTTTCCAAGCAAGAATCTCATTGATATCCTGCAAATTTTGCATGATTTTTTCGTTATTGATAGTTATTTTTTAAAACAGCAAGTAATAAATCAACGAATGATTAACAATTAATAGACACACTAGGAAATAAATGAATTCATTGAAGAGCATGTGATCCATTATTTCGTTTCTATTCATTGCAAAATCACTTGTTCACATTGTAACAAAAAAGTGACCGGGTCTGACAGTAAAATGAAGCACCAAAACCATCTGGTATTCATCAATAATGAATACGAGAAAATAATTTCAAAACGATTACTTGCGTGAACAAAAATGAGTTATGATGATATATGAGTTGTTTGTTCATTTCGATTTGAAAGGTATGATTTGGTCAAAGTGATCAACCACAAAACTTGTGGATAAGACAAAGTGAGGCTGAACAAAAAAATCAGACACGTAGAGCGATGGACCATCGAGGTGTTACATTTGCAAAATGTCGAATGAGGAAGAGGAAAGCATTGACAGTGGTTAATGACATTAATGCTCATGTTGATTGCAAACATTTTAACATTTCAAACAGTTTTTTTGATTGGATATTATTTCATTTCCTTGATCCATCGCAGTTTTATAAAAACAATGTCAAGGTCTGATGATCATATTTTAAGCAAAACACTAAGCGTTACAAACGAGCGTCATAAGGCGTCATTTCCGTGAACAGTTCGAACTTTTGTTGATAATTAGTTGTGTCATATCATTTTGATCATTCAATCATACCTTGTCGTGAAAACTCATTCATAAATTCGCATCATATTGATAATGTTTTAGTACTGGTAGTTATGCTCTCTTTCTGATTTTGATTCCTGAATTGTTCAAACTACGTGAAATAGTTTAATAACTACGGCAGTTTTGAATCCAATAGAAGGGAACAAAGCAGTTAGATGATCGGAACAATTATAATCGTATTAAAATATCACTCGTTGAGGCAACATACATCTCCAGTCCCATGATGTACATGTCGAAGATAAGCCCATCAGACGAACAATTGCCAGCTGCATTCAAACATCAGACACTTTTGGCATTTTTGAGCAGTCATTCATCTTTTTCTGCTCTGATTTTCGCAATTGACGAAGTGTTCTAAGCATTTACCACCTATGAAAAATTTTAAGTGATGTCGTTGGAGGCAGCGATGTGTCCAGTTCAAGAACGAGTAACAAACCATCTTGATGCGTAAGCTGGACGTCATCATGAAGTGCCTTTCTACAATTTTACGGCATCAAAAACATCAAAATATTATGTTGATAATTAGTGGGAAAAACGAGTGTTGCAAACATACTTCACATTGCAATATGCTATTAGAATAATTATTAAGGTAACTTCAGTGATGTCTACAGGAATGGCGCTAGTGAAATGTAATCGAAACTAATGTATGTGCAGTAAATTAATTGGTATTCACCTTTGTAAACTCTCCAGTAGTCGGACCAGCGGCTGTGAACCGCAAATATTCTCACTGCATTTGAGCTTACACGTGGAAGTTCGAGCGGATATTCGTCTCGATTAATGCATATCCTCTGGAGTCAAGCTTTTGATCGAACTTATATATCATTGCATCTACCACGTGGTTTGCTCTGCAATAATCAAAAAGATAAATTAGGTGGGAGGAAACCTAATTATCAGCTGAGCAAAACTTTTCCAGTGAAATTGTTCGTTCGACTGATAGTTCTTTGAATGTTCTCGTGAAGAATATTTGAGTCATAAACATCCTTCAGCAAATTATAGAAGAGTAAAAATAGCAAAACAAACGCAAGCATTGAATCATGAAATTTATTTTTCACACGTAATTGAACTGTATAAATAGAATCAGTTTTGAAATCAGTTCAGTTGCTTTTTCATTGTGTACATTCCTGAATTGATTGTCGTATCTTTGAATGATTGATAACCAAAATTCGTTCCAACTTACCTCACAAGTGATTGCATTAGCCAACAAATATTTGACGAATGGATGAACGCTGAAAGAAGTTCTCTTACGTGTAGGAATAGATAAGCACAATGTAGAGTAGGTAGTATGTTCAGCATTAGTTGAAAAATCATATTAGTCCTCAGGATAGCATGTAATGTTGGTTTCAGTAAATAAAAAGTATGAATAAGACTGATTCATTCAGTGCAAATACGAAAAGATTTTTTGATAAGTTCTACTCTTTTTTATCTGAATTTATCCACAGCTGATATCCTTCTTCCAGTTCTTAAACTTTCTACGATAAGACATCAGAAGCATAAAGATTGTCATTGAAATTGTTTCAAAATTTATATCATTCTTAATAATTTCTTTTATGATTTCGGTAAGTTTGACCGAATATACCACCACAATTGCTTTTTAAGCTTCCTCCGGATGCTGATTCAACAGGAGATCGACACTGTTTGAAATGTTGTGCAAATATGCACGATTGAAGTGACCAAGCAACTGTTTCTTGTGAACGCAACAAAAAATCGTTTTTATCGCTTTTTGCAATGCATGTGATGAATCGGACTTTGCGTGGAAGTTTTTTTGGAGGCTCGACATGAATAGCGCTATACCGAAAGAACATTGATGAAATGCTCGCAGATGGGACATTCATGATCGCATAAGTGTTTTCACGAGCACAGGTCCCTCTGGATAGGCATGAAAATTAATTCAGTACTTCCATGAGTGATGAGCATGCGAAATGGAAGAATTGCAAGGTTTCATTCATTTGGTCATTCATTCGTTCATCTCGAGTATATCTGAATAGAAACAATTCATACGTCAATCACATAGAACACAGCCATTCATTCATCATTTTCTCGTTTTATATTGATTGTTTATTACAAGGCTAAATATTTACTGATTTTGAGAACATTTAGAATGATTGGGAGATACTCAAACAGTTTGCTATATGATCAACGTTGGTGAAGAATGTCACGAGTCGTTTGATAGTCATATGTTTTGTATGTGATTCAGCAACATCTGAAGAACGAAGAATGTGCTTGAGAAAAGTGCGTGCTGCAAGAGATGTGATGTAGGAGAAGCCGTTTTGATGATTCATCGAACAACGAGAAAGTAAATCAACAGCGAGAATGCTTCCGATCACGACTAAATAGATGCATCTTGATATATTGATTGGTATTGTGAAAAAAATCAAAAAATGATTTCAAATAGATATAGATCATCAATGTTGAAAATAAATATCAAGATGCAACATCTGTAAAGCATATGTACATCATGGGAAGTTATGTAAAATTATTGAAATATAACATGATACTATTTACAGAATGTTGAAATACTGAAAATTTGCAGACGGAAACAAATTGAACAAAGAAAAAAAAGAGTTAAAATTTTATAATTGGTAAAATCGTTTGAGAACATGTAACAGTCACGTTTCAACTTAACCAGTATTGTTCGTGAGCTTTCGGTTATGTGTTCAGAGTGCTTTATAAGATAATTTGCTTTGTTCAACGAAACAGCTTAAGCCGTTTAAAATTTCATTCATTCACCTTGTTTGATTTGAGAAAAATTGCCTCCGTCCGAAATGATGTACAAATCGAACTGTTGAAAAGTTTTTCCATCAGAGCATTCGAAGAAATAATTGTGGTGGACTTCAAAACTGAAATTGAATGAGTTATTTAGATCACATTGTTGTTTGTGTTGAATGAAATTCTTTGGATGAAGTCAATCATTCAGGTTCGTTTCAATTTTCAATGTATTCATATGTTCTTATACGGTCAAGTGCAATGTTTTAACAATAACCAAATGAGTTACAACGACATTAGCAACTATGTTTTGTAAGGCACCAATGCAGAGATGATTAGATGCTTGTTTATATTTTTAACCTAAAATATTTTTCTTGGAAAATTTCATAGACATTGGCAGTTACATATTCAGACTGTATTGTCATAGCCATTCAAACTCGGGTGTCCCTAGAGGCATTATCAAACAATTTAATATTCGCCAATTTTCGAGACATTTTCCATTTTACAGTTTGCATGTATGTCACGAATATGAATCAGTTTACACATGATCGAATAGCAATGTAACGAGCGAACAATCGGTTATTAAGAATGGATAACACCACATCACAAAATCTGAAAGGTTTTTTGGTGAATGAATTTTATCATCGATTCGGGACAGGTATCACGCGCCGGTTCCAAGCATACCAACGTTCATTCATCCAATGGTCAATTCCTCGGCTATGGCAGGAAACAAATTTATCACTATAGTGATAACAATTATCTACATAATGTCGAGATTCTCCTTCGTTTAAATGACTTTTAAACTGCTTTTGAAATCAAACTGCACTTACTTTTTTTTCTAATCATAAAATTGATTTGATTTTAGAACTGCTTTTCAAATCAAATCAGCTTTTTGCGTTGATTCCAACTATGTCATTTATTCCTCGGTAACTTACTTCTTCAATTCATTATGACACCAATGAAATTTTTTCCTGATATTATCGCATATTCGCATAGTGTTACTGGAACTTACTTCTACGATTTTAAACGAGAAGTTACGTTCATGCAAACTGCTGGGTAAATACTGCTTCTAAGGTGTTGGATTGTTAGTTTCTAAGATGATCACTAGAAGGTGCCGAAATTCTTCTAATTGTTTCCGTTGTTTTGGTGGTTTTCAGATTGCGAGAAGACAATGCATGGAACTGAGAATATCTCGATAATGAATGGTAATGTGGAGGGAAGGAGTCACACATTTGGAATCAGTGTGATGAGTTGATTCAGCGACACTGAAAAATTGAATTAGGAAAAAGCTGTATTGTTCAGTGAGAACAATAGCAAACATGCTGTAAACTTCTCAGGATCAGTGTTCTGTTTGATCAATGACCATAACTGCTCGATATTCATCAGATTCAAATTGAACCACAATATCTGCAATAAGGCTTTTGTTGAAGATTGCAACAGTGTCGTTCTATTTGACTGCACTCACATCTACTAGAATTAGCTGAAACTTTTCAATAATAACACTAGCCTCAAATCAGTCATATAGAAATTGGGAGACTGGCGTTAATTAAACTGGAACTTAATCCGTCATTTGTAAGTTGATCATATTTAAGACGAAAATGCATTATTTAAGAATTCCATTTTTTTTCATATTTCTTTCCCGAATGAATCACTGCCTTTGAATTCATTTGACTTTTCATCCTCAAACCAACACCGAATTATCGATGAATTCAGTGGTCATTACGTTGAATGCTACTATGTATATTCTTATGCATTAGATTGATCGTACTCATACTTCGCTCAGATGGGTACTCACTTATTGCTTTTCATAACCAAATAGGTGCACCAGCAGTATTCAGGATTTAGCTATCTGAAAGGTTTTAAAATGATGTTGTTTGTGTGGTTGTCACGTCTCAATAGCTCAAATATGTATCGAATATGAATAACAAATTAGATGGGATAAAATATAGTCGCAAGTATAGCACAGCTACTGCTGGCAATATTCAAACACCGAATACGTCTTGCCAATGTCGGAGAATGGCAAAAATATTTGGAAAAGTTGAATTTTATTCAGCAGATATTTTCTTGTAGATTTATTTCCTCATTTGAGCCCGCAACGATAGTCCAGTTTGGACTCTATCAGAAAGAGAAAAAATCTACTTTTGAATATAATAAGTAAGATTACTTCAATTTGTTGAGTGCAGTAGACAACTTTAGTCGATTCAATTTAATTTTCCAATCGCAAAATGTGCACTTTCAATTTGTAACATTGTAAGCTACTTTCATTCCTTCTAAATACTAGTAACTGACTCATGAATTATATAAATTTTATACAAGAAAACCTACTGATGTTTGGTTGAATCTGTAAGCTGAGGTTTGAAAGGCACTTCTCTTGACATTTGTGAAAGATTCATTTCTTCTTGTTCATCTCTTATGGTGCACCACCGATCATAATATGTACTCACGCGACAAAGAGACCAAGAAACGAAGTTTTTCATGATCAACAACCGTTGTATCCAATTTTTATAGCGCTCCTCGTTAGGTTTCCAACTCATATGGGAGTAATTCAAGATTGATATGGAGAAAATTGAGAAGATTGGCAAACCATTGCTGATTGAATTTTCTTCATCTTTTCTCGATAAATATTCAATATTACTTTTTCGAAAATGTGCTTTTCACCACAAGCGGGTGAAGGCATTGATCCAAGCGATAAATCATTGACAAGGAACTTTTTGACTAGTAAACCAATTTTTCGACTTTCTTATTTGCCATGAACATGTAAATGGCGAGAGAAGAAGGAATTAGGATCACATGGAAAAACGTGGCGGTCTGCCATACGTGGGCAAACACAATGCGAGAGCAGGAGGAACACTGCTCTAGTTATTCGGATAAGGTAAAAACTGTTTTGTTGATTGAAACTACTCCTAGTCTCTCTCAACTGCTCGGAACAGAACCTGCAAAAAATGAACAAACTCATGCTCTTACCACCGCACATCACCTTTCATCTTCTGCTGATTTTGTTCTTGCTACTAAACTGACAATGAATCGTATCATCAGATGCTTACTGTCAGCGAACAAATATGAAAGTTTATTTGAGGCACATGAAAAACGATGAATTTTTCGTTGATTCTGAATTACTTAATTTGGAGCAATATTCCTTTGTGACGATCTGCTATTCATACAACAAACTCGAACCTTTAACCACAGTGACAAACAAGAGCGGGCATTGCAGCAAAAGTTCTTATATTACTCTTTCAGCTTTTCTATTTTCTTTTCTGTTTTTGTTTGATTACAAGAAATTCACTCCCAACACATCACATTCATCTCGCGAAAATGAGATGTGTTTTGCGAGATGCGAAAATAAATCAAACAATCCGCAATAATTCATGTTCCAAAAACTAATGATAAAAAGGAATTAATGCTCCAGAATGACGACGATCAAATCCTCTTCTACAAGATCCCATCAAAAAATCAAATAAAAATAAAACCTGGTAGGCCCGAGGGATATGAGAGAAGTGACGAGGCTAACGTATCAGCGAATCGAATAACTTTCAACTCATAGAGTAAAACTTGAAAATGCTCCAACCGAACAGGATTCCAATGTGACAAATAAGTAGGTTATCTGATAGACACCTTGAAAGAAACACATCAAAAGTCACTCAAAAGACGAAGGTCTTCTTATGGGAGGATTCCGGAATAGGTATTCATTTCATGTATCAATTAGATAGTTTACTTGTTCTATGTTATTTTGACAATCACCTTATTGATGCGATAAGAAACGTTTATTGATCAAGTTTCATATTTTATGCGACAGCCTGTCGCATGAAATATAAGACTTGATCAACCCTCTCCGTTGGCTGCTCCTCACTTGAACGAAGAACGTGCAGAATGAAAAACTTTGTTTTTCTGCATAGATCAAATGTAAAAATATTTATGTACAATTCTGCAGTTTGTTTTTGGGGATGACTGAGAAGCGTTCAAAAGATGAAAACCTCTCGTCGACTTTAAATGTGTCTTCGAATCCGGATTGGTCACTTCTTGTTACATCAGAATCTTTATGGAGACCATAAGAACTATCTTGTTCTCTTCCCCAATTCATATGTGCGCATAGGTGTGTTATTGGGAAAGGATTGTTGAAAAACACGTTAAACGAATGGTTTGTGTTTTAAGGTGCGATTGTCGACAAATAATGCATGAATAAGTATCACCAATCGCTAATCAAAACCCAGTCAAAAGCTGGTTGGATACTTAAGGTAATAAAGAGAGTACAGACGTCGAGAGATTCAGCACACCCAGAAATTATGCTTGAGGAACAGCCTTATGGTGTCAGTGCACAAAATGTCAATTGCTACGAGGATCGGCCACAATTTCAGAGATTTTGGTGAACATACCAGGTAAGGACGTCGTTTAATTGAAATCTTTATTGTTTCTTAGTGATCGCCATTATCGTTCATTAACTATTTTATGTATATTTTCATCCACTATTTGTTTTGCATTGCATTGTCGAGTCATCAAAGCAGCAACTTATTGCATTTGTACGCATTAAGCAAAACGCCTGTTCATTCAAAGTAATGTTCATGCAAACGCTGCTCCATGAAAGGCATAAATGTTGCTTTCAACAAATAAGCTATCAAGAGCACACAATGAAAACGGTTTCATTTTGAATTGACGTATCAATGAATGGTAACCTGGTGTGCACATAGAGTAGCATTTATTGAAGATGTCTCTGACAATCAAATGAGCTGTCGGCTAAACGGTTGCATGGCGTGTTTTATGATAATGACTGAATGCTATCGGATAATATCAAAATGCCGTATTCTTAACCATTAGCTGTGATGCTGAATTTTGAAACGCTGAATTATTTAGTAAAGTGTTGAGATTGTTAGAATGTGACACTGACCGAAATCAGTATCCACTTCAACTCATTTTTTGAAATTGCTCACAATTGACAGTGTTCATCGCTCATAACAGCAATGTATTTTTGACTCAAAGTTGAAGTGAAATTTAGGCTGAAGCTTCGGTGAAGCTTGAGTTTTTTTATGTTTAATAAGAAAAAAGGAACTGCTTGTATCAGCGCTTTACAGTCAATCCTGTTACTATACCCGTTATGGTTGTTCGGTATTTCGGTGGCTCTCATAACTACTTTCAACAATATTGAGCTAGCGTTTCTGCGAATGGCATAATTTGGTCGGTATTACACCTGATCGTTCGATTTTACATTTGAACATGTAGTCATCATCATCATCATAGTGCAAATATAAATTTCATCATTTCGAATGCTTTCAGCAGCGCTTCATAGTCGTTTATAACATCTGACAACTACCTGCAATTTTCTAGATGCCATCCAAAAGGCCACCTTTGAACATATGAATAAATCATTGATCATTTTAGAATGATTGCGTTTGGTTCATTCACATGCAACTTTTTTTTTCCCAAAATATTGGTCAAAAATACTCAAACACATGAAATATTGTAGCAAGTTTATGCGCACCTATATATCTTTGGTAACTTCCGAATTGTTTTGCAACACCTATGAATAAGTGTTCATGTTCTTTATTTCAAAAGTTGTGGGCGGAATATTCCGATTATTCGCTTTCATTCCAATTCAGTGGAAATTTCGAATTGCAATGCGTTTTATCTGGAAATTTCGTTTGCGAACGATGAATGTATTAATCTCGGTTTGTCAAAAGTTGTATTGATGAGTAGTATTACAAAAATTGAAAAATCAAATGAAGTTAATCTCATTCTTCTACATTCTAGCTCAGCGTTGTCTAGTTTTGATTGCTGTACCAATTCACCGCAGTTATTCGAAAACTGACAAACAATTCGATGAACCACGTAATTTCAGCGCTCATGGAATTCCTCGTGCATGTGTTTCACACGGACTCCGACGTGCACTCTGGTTCATGGTCCTTTTCTGTTGTGTAGCTGCGTTTATGCTACAAGCAATACAGATCGTTGAAAAGTTTCTGAGACACGACATTATAGTCAGCGTTGAGCTGCGATTTGAACGTATACCGTTCCCGTCAGTGACTGTATGCAACTTGAATCCTTACAAGAACAGCCTTGCCAGGGAAATGGGTTCCGTTAAGGATACGGTGAGTATTTGAAACTAGTGTTCATTTCAATACCTTTCACTCAATCATTCATTGGCAGCAGCCATTTTATAGTAGTTATTAGATGCATATATATATATATATATATATATATATATATATATATATATATATATATATATATATATATATATATATATATATATATATATATATATATATATATATATATATATATATATATATATATATATATATATATATATATATATATATATATATATATATATATATATATATATATATATATATGTATATATATAAGCAGATGGCAGGCAGTTCATATAGGCAAACGTTGACTTTATAGCAGCTAATTGTGTGCATATTATGATCATTCTCAGTAGATATGCATGTGAATGATTATTATTGTTGCTCAAATTTGTCTGAAGCATTGCACGTTTGCTTGCATACCTGTTTATTGAACATTAAACATTGCAATGTGCTTATGATTGTTTTGAAGCATTTATAGAAAAAGAGTTATCATCGAACGTCATTCAAGTGCTTTCGAATCATGTAATCGTTTTTATGGATCTATTTCGAGTTAGCCAAACGTGTTGAAACAATTATTTTATCTGACTGTTCTAATTCCTCAATGACAAAATGCCATTCGAGTGATGACGAACAGATATTAACATCGTAATCGAATTGCTGTCGAAATTTTGATAGAATGCAATCCAGTTTCAATTTGTTAGGGTGTTGAAATGGGAGAACTCATGTTGATTGGCTACCAGTAAAATGGCTAATAAAAGATGTTTTCAATAATTCTTTTTCGTCTGCTGGGGGAGAAGAAGTGCATGTTTCATGAAGATAAGATGTGAAATTTTCGAGACAAGTTTGACGAACCAGGAGTTGTTAGGTTCTCGTGCTCCACGCCCTCTCAAGCCATATAGCAGACCGCCATTTTCTTTTTCGAACAACCTACGTGACCACAATGGTCTTTCCTCTCTCATCTGACAATCTGTTACCTCTTAGCGACAAATCAGAAGGAAATTACCAAATTGATCCATTGATCAAAAAGTTTGCTGCTAGGACTTCGTCAATGCAATCAAAGGGAATAATTCCTTGTCATTGAATAAGCATTTTGAAGATGTTATTGGATAAACATGGATGAATATAAACAGAGAATAAATCACCAATGAATTGACAATCTCCTATAACACCCTCAAACTAATTCACGAAGAAAGAATTCTCCAAGAATTATATTACCACTAATTACATTCAGATGAGAAATATGTACAGAATGGTGATGTGATCCGACCGACAGCCGGTTTGAAAAACCCAACACTTTCGGTCGGAATTGCGACGGACGGATTCCGACCGAGCAATTTGGAAATTCGGTCGGAATGACGAAACGTCAAATCGGTCGGATTCCGACCGACCGAAATTTCGCTCGGAACCCACCACTAGTACAGAGAAAATGTTTCTTGTCACTTGGAAACAATAAGATGCCCATGCAAAGTGAACTATTCAATCAAATCTGTCTCGGTGAAGTCCTTCATGCCAATCAAAAATGAGGGAAAAAATTGAACTTATTCAGCGCGTTTTGTTTATCGATTAGAGAAGTTCCAAATGCTTGCAACGGGAAATGATAACTAATGCCATTATCAAATAAGTGGTTCGTTCAAGTGGGTCACAAATGAGTGAAAAATGCAATAGATTCTTTACATAATTGCTGAACGCTTGAATTCATTTTACGGAACAACGAAAAAAACCAAATTCAATACATATAGCATTATGAGCGCTCAATTGCATTTTATTTGCTGTACGATTCGTTTTTGCAAGAATACTACAATGCATTGGTCGCTTCACTTCCTCAATTAGTGCTCATTTTCTTGGTTGAGTGAAATATTTTGGGAACCTATAGGTTTTTTGGGGAACTTGCATTGTTCAGACGTTCAGATGACGTTTAAAGAATAGTTTCTAATTATCGAGATTCTTTTCGAGTGATATTGACCGAAATCGTTCTCGGAGACGAATGAATTTGCTGAGAGAATGAATGTTCGTCCTTGTATAGGAAAGTAGCTTGATATTCATCTGATGGTTTAATTTGACAACGGTTTTCATCAATATGTTATTATTAAATTGATTCGGTTTCGCATTACTGCTATATTTGTTATGTTGAACGAAAATGCAATGTTCGGAAGCAATTTCATAAGCAGAATGTTCCAATTTTGGGAATCAGTCATAATTTGTAATTAATGCGTTTATATGGGCTTTGAGGCTATCACCATTATAAGTGGAAGCTGAGTTTGACTGATCGTACATTTACTTTAAAAAATGAAATTAAAAAAAACAAGTTAACGTTATGAATAATGATGCCAAAATAGATTCAAATAAAATTTCAGTTGCGAGCGTTCGAGAATGCTATCGATGAATATAGTGTTGGTGAAAAGAAACCAAGAAAGAAACGCGAAACACTTGTTGATGTGGAACATACACGTTGTTCATATGAGCGAAGTGAGTTACGGCTACTATCTGTTTCGTCTCAATTTTCCGGTGTTATGTCAAGAATTCATGGAATTGTCCATTGCCGTGTGCTCGCAGTTGTTTCCAAAAAAAAGTTGATGTAAGGAATTGCTTTCAATTCAGTTAGTATAAAATAAAACTGTAGAAGTTAGTTGTATGAAAATTGAAAAGAAGGAAAACAAATATATAAAAATACGTTCAGATACACATCTGATTGCTGATTTGGAAGGTGAGATAGAATGTGTATGCCTACATAACGAACACTTTTCGTGGCATTGCCAGGATATAAATGAATGGCGTCATTCGTACTGTACAAAATGTGATATGCGTATCGGTACTTGTCATGAGCCTGACCAGCAACCGCACTTCCCATGCATATGTCATCAATCTTTTTGCGTTATCAATGATTATTATTTGGTCAGATCATTCTTTCTTTTTCAGCGTTTATTTCAAATCCATTTTCTCTCTGGTAAGAAACCAACGTATTTAGGCGTGCACTTCATGCTTGATGTAAATTGAAATTGGTTGTTGTGCATCTAATAAGCATTTATTTTATGATAGTAATAGTAATTTGCCAGCAATTCAGATGAAACAAGGCTGAAAACGTCTTAGCCAAGTGCATTACTTTAATATTCTGCATCTCAAATTGATTGCAGCTATTAAATGCTGTCATGGCTGAGGTGCTTTCAACTGACTGACCATCATTGACATAATGAGAGTGCATGTGAATAGCAAGATGTATTGCCGCAAAAATACATCTTGCTATTCGCAGACATCAGTTTGTTCAGAAGGAACTTTTGAAAGCTTTATTTGTGCACTCCCTTCCATAGAGCAAATCGAGCACACTCTTTGAAGCAACATCGTTTCCATTTCTTTTACGTCGTCTTTATTAGACAGGATCCTTCATAAGTCAAATTGAACGATTGGTGAACACAATCAGATATATGCTGAACCATTGCTTGGCATATGGTAAATATTCACTTACCACTTGATTTGAGGCAGAAGAAAGTTTTGCTCGCAATCAACTGAAATATTTTAATAAAAATACCGGTCAAACAATTCCCTGACTATCAATTTCGAGTGCTCAGATACTGTCAGTAATAAAAAAGATTTTTCCTTCATGTACAAGCACTCCTTACAAAAGTAGGTATAAACATTCAGGAAAACGCTTCCTTCATTGAACACCAACACTGTTTCTGTCACTATTAGATGACCGTCAATCATAGGAAATCAGGAAAAGGCTAATAACGCAGATTCATTGGGATTATGAAGTGCGTCAGGTTTGAAAGTGGGTAGTCATTAGGTGAATAATGCATGATCAAAAGCACTCAACAAACTGAATGCAGGTGAAAGCGAGGTGGCCGTTACAACTCACAAGTTCGAAATGTTTATGCACGAAAGGAGAATGCCAAATAGCAACCAGCAGTAAATCTGATGAGTACTGTACATGTATCTCACTGCAATCAGCATACACAAAATGTGCACCAATCGACAGTTGGCAGTACGCAAAGTGTGCGCATTGCATATGGAATGGTGAATGCATGCGTTCAGATCATATCAACTACGAACACAACTGTATTTGCCTTAATGATTCAATTACTTCATGCTATGTTGTCGATGAATTCAGTCAAGAAGGTTCACCTTTCATTTCTACTTCCTTTAGCACATTTTGCATTTTCTTTCCTTCCCAATATCACCACAGGAGGGCTTTCAAGGTTCTTATTCAAGGTGTGTTTTACTGTGAAGAATTTTCGATAGGTTAGTTCACATCATCTCAAGAAAGTTCTAGACGCCTCACAAACGCATACATTACGAATTCGAAGGGACGATAAACACTTTTACAAAAAGATCATGAATCGTTATGATGGTCTATTAGCCGCCTATTCGATCTGTAGTTGTCCAACAAAGGACACGTGTACGTCGGTGCCAGCTGATCAAAACGGTACCGTATGTTTGTGTTTTTTCAACAAGAAGAATGGCCACGTATGGCCGTGCTATCCGCCTGAGTCGTGGGTGGAAAGGAGGTATGCCAAGTTGCTTTGCAGTTATAAGTTAGTTCTAATTAGTGTTCGTCAGGGAACGGGGTTCCCGTCAGGGAACGTGGGGAGCGCTCCCCCTCCAGCGCAATTTACTCCCTAACTTTTCTGCGGGAAGCCCCCCCCATCCAATTTTCTCCCCGCGGAGATCCCCGGGCGAACCGCTCCCCGACTTTTTCTCGGGAACCCCCTCGTTCACTTTCACTCCCCGTCGGAGAAGACGAGGTGCGCAAATCTTCGCGAATATCGCGAACAATCCATTAAAAATAGCGAAATACCGCTGCAATACTTCAAATGTTGTCTTGTTGTTTGTTTTGAAACGTAAGTATAAGGTGTTTGTCTCAAACTCTGTCTGATTAGAGCGGTCTGTTGTTTAAATTCTTTAGCTGAATTTAGAATGCCCAATATGGAAGTTTTGGTTCGGCTGTCATTTGAAAAAGAATCAAATATTGCTGAGGGGGAATAAACGATGGCAAATGACATTTTTAAAGGATATGATTGTAGAGATCGAAAAACTTATTAAAAACAATGGTTTCTCAAGTTTCCAACCTGTCATTCATTTGAAAATTCATTATTTTGCACTCATATCAGCTGAGTTATTGACCAACTGATTTTGAGTTACTTCGATATCAAAAGTTTGAATTTATTATCCAAGAAATCATTACAATTACTAAATCCGTCTGCTTATCAAATAGTTCGACAATTCTCATTTCGTTCAATATTGGGGGCGTGAGTCACTGTGAAGGTGATACGATATTGGAGATAATAAGATAGGATAAAACTGATAAGATAAGGGTGTAAATAAAATAAAACTAATTTATTGTGAGGTTTTTGAATGGTAGCAACATGCTATTTAAAGCTGTAGTCGTGAGCGCACTATCATTGATAAATGATTTCATTTCACTCCCAAAGGTGCATATTGTGGGAAAATTCTATTTAAAAAGCTGGAATGGAATTTTCAAAAAAAGTCCTGAAAAAAATAAGAAAAATCTTTTGAAAATTGAAATTCTATCAAAAAATTGAACTGAAATGCTCTCCGTCCCCCCCTTCGTCGAGGAATACGGGGAGCGGTCATTCCTTGACGAGGTCCTCCCCACGTTATTTGTTCCCCGACTTTTTCGCGGGGACCCCTCCCCGTCCAATTTTCTCCCCGTAGGGATTCCCCCGTTCGAAAAACTGCTCTCCGACGAACACTAGTTGCAATTGTATTGTTTTGAAAATGTTTTCGAAACAGTTTGATGAAAGTTTTTGTAGAGCATATTTGTTTATCGCGGTACATATCAGCAGTTTCCGTTAAAAGAAGCCCATTTCATAGGTGCGGTTCGTGCTCTTCACTCGGAGATTGCGCATTCGCAGAAGGAGATGGTGAGTACGCATGTGTTTGTGCACCCATAATCAGAATGTGCGTACGTATTGAAGAACCGCTCCATCCGAATGATACTATCGTAGTCCAAAATGTGACTGCAGCTGATAGTGGAGGTTTACAACTTGAGGGTCGCATTATCAAAATTTGGGAAATTTCGACCACAACTGAACCGCCCCCTTTGGTCAGAGAGCAGCAGCAAAAAGAAAAAGCTTTCGGATTCCAAGTTTGTTTGCATAATTCATTGTTGATTTTTCAACTTTCTTCCATGGAGAAAATGGAATCGTTAATAAACTCATACGTAATATGAGCCTTGTGATGAGAAGTAAAACTGAAATGACCAAAAAGTGCTAAGTTGAATTTTGATAGGTCATAAACAACGTATTTTAAGTATTCTTAGCATCGTTATCATTGCTCAATGATAATAATTGAATTTTTAATGTCATTAACTCGAACACATCGATAAAGTATTCAAGCCTTTACAATCAACTGAACATACTCAACACACCAAAAATATTTCTTGTTGAACCATTCTGTCGATTATAACTCATTTCAATGAGCTGCCTCTCAGCCCTAAAGCAAGCATCATGAAACTATAACTTACTGATTCATCGTTTATTCATCGTTTCTTTCTGGGTGCAATTTTCCGGTTTAGTATCATCAAATTGTTAATTGCTTTCGATTGCTGACGATTACAGACCTATTGGATTAGTTGCCGTATCACATCTCCATATAGATTGTTGAGTAATGCGTGTTAATCATAAGAACCGATGAAAAAAATCATTTGAGAATTAAGTGGAACGTTCAGTTTTGAACTATGTATAGAGTTGAGTGTAAAGCGAGATCGAAAAGGCTCATTTAAGCGGAATTAGTGCTACTCCAGATACACTGCATGACAAAATTTGGCCAGCATGCTGCAAGGAAGCTATAAGAGAAGAGCACATGCGAATGCGTAAGTTCGGAGATTTGTGTATTGATTGTATCACTTAAACATACCTTACTAGTCAAATTATTAATTCAAACGACAATATCCTACCATTACAACTTATTTTAAAGAATGGCTTTTAGGGAGTGAGCGATCCAATCGCCATAAAAGCGAAAGCATCAGAAAATTTGATATTTGCTGTCAATAACCTCAATGATTCTGACAAAAGCTCACTCTCTTATTCAAAACGTGAATTTATAACGAAGTGCTCATTTAATGGTCGACAATGCTCCGTTGAAGAGTTCGTGAATATATTTATAACCGTTTGAAATGGTTAAGTATTCAGTCCAACTAGTAGCGTTCGGAATTTGGATCAATCTCCCACCGAGCTATAGTCCCCCGTGAAGGCATGAATCGTCGCGGGGAATCCGTTCACTGAGTCCCCGTTCTCCGAAAATCCCCCGCAATCGCAGGGAATCTGTGAAACGCAGATAAGTGAATTAACGGTATTATGTGACAGCAATAATGATAAAAGTGTAGAACAAATATTGCACCTACAATAATGACCATCAAAAATCAATTCTGAGTTTGTAAACCACACAATAAGCACTGGTCTGCCTATCCAGTTTAAGATTCACTGCACATCAATTAATTCAGTTCCACAGAATACTCCAAGCCGTAGGTCGCGATGATACAATGATCTGATTTTTCACCCTCCTCCGACGAAAAATCTAAGCCTTCATCGCTGCAAACCGCGTCTTGAAGTAGTCTGTATTACTACTTTCGAAATAACGTTTCAATAATGTTCATTGAATGAATTGTATTCCTCGAAATATAATACATCAAAGAGTAGCGGCCCCGTGGAAGTTTTATATTCATGGGGCATTCCGTTCATCGAATCTCCCTCTGCGGGTGGAGTGCACACGCTATTCTCCGTACTGGATTGGGAGATGATTCATGAGAAATTACCATGGGGTGGCTTCCTTACGAACGCTATTCCGTAAATCAAATTTTGTGAAATTTTTTGAATCGCTGAAAAAACACGACGGTGAATACTAATTGACAGTTTCAAATGATCACATGGAATTTTGGATTCGACCATAATGTGTTGAATTAATCCAATGCATAGAATATTGCAACACTGATATCAGCAAATATTTAATGAATATCCAAGGATATGGTTTCTTAAACCATTATCAAGAGCTAAAAGTCCTAAACGAATGAAAAAATTCCATTGATGTTTTTCTAATTCTTCAGTGATTTTTCGTCATATATTGATCCATCATTTGGCAACTGTTTCACATTCAATTACAATTCCACAGAGAATATGACCAGTGAACGTGCAGGACCAGCGTATGGTAAGATGTTTTTAGATTGATGTATCAATTACGCTTTTAGTGATCAGGCCTTCGTTTTCAGGTCTTTGTTAACGTCTCTGATTACTTACCAACTACCGAGGCTGCTGGTGTGCGTTTAACCGTACACAGCCCTGATGAACAACCATTTCCAGATACGCATGGTCACAGTGCACCGACCGGATTTGTCTCTTCTTTTGGTATTCGTCTTGTGAGTTCATCTCATCAATATATAACTTTTCTGACAGTGCATTCATTTTTTGGGGGGGCAGCTGTCGGACACCGTTTCGTGTGCTGCTATAGCCTCATCAGCGAACTTTGCGAATTTTTAAGTTTAACTTTTCGGAATGCTGTGGTTGCGTTATATAATAGTTTGGTGCTGTTGCATGCCGTCGTTGGGAGGATGTCTGCTCTACAACGGCTCAACTAGGATAAGTTGTGGTCAGTGGGGTTGCAGGTTGCAAATGTTTCATTTTGAGAGAGGGAACGCAAAACGGTGTGAAATGCACTTGCTCGATGTGTACAAAGAAGCTTTCTATAAAACAGTCATCACCGAATGGTCTTTTCGACCACTTACGTATGGTCCATGCTAACAACGCGATTTTGCCGGAGAAAAAAATGAAAATGATGCGATAACAATTCGAAAATTGACGACTTTTATTATTATAAGCACGAAATGTTTTTGGTTATCTGGTTATTGTATGGATCATTGAGTCTAAACTTTCAGTGATAAACATAGATAAGGAGAAGAAGAAACTTACGTATAAGTCATTCCAGAATGTTGTTTATTTATTTTCGCCGAAGGCTATGCATTGTTTCTGTTTCGTGTGATTTAATGAAATACTATTATTAAATCGCAGTACGACTTTACGATTATTTTTGTTTAATCCTACAAACTGCTTCCTTTCGCTGCTTTTCCAACACGTATTCCTGTTTTTAAGTTTCCACTGACTCCGGAAATGAGATGGAATTTTTTGCCCATAGTTCACCGTTCTAGATTTTTTCAAAGTGATCACATTTTCGGGGTCTACGACTGCAAATTTCGTCACTGCTTTCCCGTCCCCGACTTTTTTCTTACTTGCAACACACTAGTTCAGATAGCCGATAAAATGGTATAGAGTTGGAATGAGTTATGTTCGTTTCAAAAGCTTAATGCTAATGAGTTGTGCAACTATCATGGCTTTGAATCCGTACCAAACGTTTCAAAGCAATGCATTCTTAATTTATCGACCAACGATTTAGCGTTTCAAAGCCTATATATGACAAATGTTGTGGTCCTTCATCATGCTAAAATAACCATTGTGTTAATATTTTCAGTAATATTAGCCAATATTTCTTTTCAATAATCTCTTGCTAGTATTTAACACTCGCATGCAAACACCATACACACAATGTTCAGGACAACTTAACGGGAACGTTTTGAAGCAATTTTCGGTTCTTTTATTGCGTTCATTTGCACTATTTTAGAGCTCATTTCTTTTCCTCTTTATTTTCATTTTCAGCAATCGTGCACTATTCTACTTGAATTACACCTCCCGAATACATTTTTGAACAGCTAACCAAAATTAAAACTAGTGAAATATATTTGGCAATAATAAAGTGTTTTTTTTTTCAAGAAACGAATGGAGCGATTATCATATCCTTACGGTGACTGTGTGAAAGATGGAAAGACTGAAGATTTTATATATAAAGATAAAAATTATACAACTGAGGTTAGTAAGGTTGTATGAGCTGAATCAATCTGGTACCGATTCTCATAAAGCAGCGCTTTGCCTCATCACATTGAAGTTTTCGCTACACCCATTATGTGTTCCCCTAATTTCGGTTATTTTGATCAGTTCATTTAATCAAATAGCTCGATATTATCGCTCGAAAGATTTCCACATTATCAGCTCTTCCTTAATATTCAAATCTTCCTGAAAAAATTACTTTGCGTTTCACTTACAAGGATCAACTGTATAGACTGATTATGATGTGTTTTTGAAATTAAAACATTGTCGGAAGATGGGTTGCTTTCCGTGAGAAACAGCTCTAACAATATATCCTTTTAAATGTATTGATCTTAATGACGTGGCCACTCAACGCCATCTTCTTTCTAGACTTTTGTTAATCCGATTGTACTCACGACATCTGGTTGTCGTATTTATTTTTCAGATGAAATATTTGTTCATATTTCGTGGGTTTCAGGGATGTCAGAGAAGTTGCATTCAAAAATACTTAGTTTCGAAGTGTGGATGTGGGGACCCTCGTTTTCCGCAATTTCGCAGTATTAAGAATTGTCCAGTCGACAACCCGGACCTAAGTATAATTGTTCATTCTTTTCACTGTCTGTCATTAATTTTTAACTTTGCAATTGTTTGTCCTCTCAATGAATGTTTTGGTATGTCCCGATGCTTGTTTTTGATGGTATTGTGCAAAATGATGATGCGTCCAATCTTTAAATAACAGTTGCTCGTCTGAAGTGGCTGGTACAACCAATTCAAAATTCAAGTATACATGAATGAGTACAGCATACTCATTCTTGTTAGGTAAGATTTTATTGAAGAGCATTCACGTGGCCATCAACATAGAACATTTAAGAAGGATTCGTTGCATTCATTTTTAAGGACGACTGTATCCGAATCTGCTCATATGTTGGTATAATTTTAACGATCGGTAAACAGAAGTAGGCATAAAATTATTTTTAAATTGTAGGAGATTGTTTGCACAAAGAAATCACTTATGCCGCCCGTTATATTGACCAGATTGGGTGCGTCTGTCGGCAGCCTTGCAAGTTCGTTCATAACTTTTCATAAATTGTATCATGCTCATGGATAGGCAGCTCATCACTAAGAGAAGTTCGAATTTCATGCTGAAGGCAACGATTTTCGATGTGGCATATCTTATGCATATTCTCCGACAATTTCCTTCGAAAACACGATCATTTTAAGAGGGACCATCTTACCCGGTACCATTGTTCCATTTAAAATGGTACTAGTTAAGATGGGTTGTATTTCTATGAAAAAAGCGGTTAACTAAAAAGCAGCCAATCACGTTGAAAACAATTCAATAAATCCACGGCCGCACCTCGAAACGCAACTGATTTCAGTCGGTCACATTAAAACCGCAGGAATTGTGTAGAACGCTTGAAACGCTCATTTTATGTGAAAAAGTTTTAGTGGCACCTAATGATAATTTAACGATGTTTACTGACCGATGACGAATGATACGTTGCATTTCTTTGCTATGAAACTACGCATTTTCCATCATTTTTTGAGTTATTACGTTCTATGACGATTCATAGTGATAGCTCAAAAAGACAACGAATAATATATGCTCACTGAAACAACTGGATGGATCTTCGTAATGTTTGATTAAAGAGAAGTTGATTGTAATTTACTGCAGACAATTTGTGTATAGTGTGTCGTATTCGGCATCAAGATGGCCAGCCAGTACTGCCTCGCTAACAGATTGTTTACCTGGGTTGACACCTATGCAGTGCCTAAAATTTTATCGTGAACAAGGTGCACTTATCGAAGTTTTCTTTGAGCAGCTCAACTATGAATCGTTACTCGAAGGAGAAGCTTATGGAGTGAGTTGATTGAACTTCCTAACGAAATAAATTTCATTTTATTTTTGAAATGAGCTTTCCAAACGTTAGAAGATTTTCATCGATCAAACGCTGTATTGCGACCTATTGTTAGTGCCACTATCAAGATTGGAACAAAATTTCAGAAAAAAATCGGTTGTGATTGCACTAAGCGCTGAAATATCGAATGACTCAAAACTTCTGATCTCAATATTTTGAAGATATGTCCATAAAAAATCAACTTGTTCGAAAACAATAATGGAATTAACATAATGCGCAACGTAATGCAAGAAACCGTAAATAAAATGAAATTAAGAATAAATTCAGTATTGTGGGCATTACAGATGGTTTACTCTCCCATTACTTGTTATTGGCTGAATTCATATGATGCGATATTTACAGCTACCAAATTTGCTGTCGGATTTCGGCGGTCAGTTGGGTCTTTGGATGGGAGTTAGTGTTATAACGATCATGGAGTTCGGCATTCTAACAATAGATGTTATAATGACAATCATCTGCTGCAGAGGAAAGAACGACAAGAAGGAATCGAAACGAACATATTCATCTCGGAATGGCTCACAAAAGCGTTACCGTGCCAATGATAAAGTGAGAGCCAATTCAACTAAAAGGCTCACCTATCAATCATAGCAAAATCATATCCCCTCTCTGAACAGGCACGATTCTCTCTTCTCATCAGAATCTCAGCAGCTTATTTTGAATGCGCTAAACCGTTGTTGTTTGTGCCATCGTTGTCACAATGCCGCCCTCTCATTAATTGCCTTTCGTTCAACAATTTCCTACGATCTGTCTATCATGCCTGTCTATCATTCTCATCAAAATTCTCTATTTCAAAAGGCTCATCCTGTATCAGAGTAAATGAAATAAACACCAACAATTCAGTAGATGTTCCAAATTTTCCCAACGAATCAATTCAAGAATTCGTTATAATATTTTTCTAGACGTGTAAAACTGATATTAATGTATTGCACTAACTGATGCAATCATTATGATCGAATTGTCGTATCCATTCAACGAGTACATCACTATCATCCGGTACATTAGAAATACTAATTTCCAACTGTTAATGATGTCTGAATATTATCAGTTTTCAAACTCGCTGTAATTTATAGGTTGAAAAAAGAAGCCTCAGTGTATCCGGTATGAACTCGACCAGCAACGTTGATAGCTCAGCGGTGAGCGACATTAACAAGTGTCGAAGTCGGCATGAAGGCTCAGTTTGTGCATACACTTTTCGTACGTGCGAACTATCGGGTGGTGTTTACGGAATGGACACACAAAGAAGCATTCATTAGTAGCATACAGCGAGCGATGGTTTGAAGTCAAGCTTAGCAATCGAATTGCTTCTCTAAACTTTCATCCGATTTCAAGCCATCTGTGGGTTGAATGCCTCGCCGAATTGGAGCTGCAATATTCGACGGATATCACCTTTCATTATAAACCTCACATCCGTTGAGAGAACACAGTTGGGATTTTCTTGTCTGTTTGTGTTGATTGTTTGTGTTGATTCATGCTCACATTAATGAAATACATCGGTCTGTCACTTTCTTTGTCATCATGATATCGAGTGTGACTGAAAGTAAACGATATCAATAATTAACAACTGAATCGTTTCACGTTCAACCTCCCGAGTGTTTCTGCGAGGAGTCAGACCAAAGAGAGCACTTGTTTGACGTTAGTGATTCTCAATATGGACAGTCTCCACTACCAGTAGATGAGAACGGTACTCAGATGAGGCGAGGCGTCTCAAGATTATCGCCATGTATATCTCTCACTCTTGAATACTGATGCATTATTAAGGCGGTTGATTTGCTCGTGATCAAATTGTAGGATGAGCGACTGGCCAAAAAAAAATCGAGAACTGCTTAAAAGCAAGATCTGCTGACTGAGAAATTATCAAAGAAGAAATTACTCTACTAAGAAAATTATCCCTAAGAACCAGTAAAAATTATTGGGAAATGATCTTTTGCAAAAGAAATTCTCATCCAAACATCAACTCACATTAACCGTACAAAATTTGCGATCTTCCTCATCTGATGCTGTGACTAGTAACTGTTAACAAAAACCATTGATGACAGTTTCAGTTCAAAAATGAGTACTTCAAAGCAATAGTCAAATGTATAACCATAATGTAATCTGAACAGTCGGTAATACCTCTTCCTGTTCCTATCAAATCTATTTCGTTTGCTGAATTTAACTCTCAATCGTTGTTATTGAAAAGAACTGCATCAGTATCTCTCGCAGTGAATAACAACACATAAATTCATCAAAACCATTAGAAAATATATGCATACGCAATTATGAATGATTTCGACTATTAGAAAATATATGCATAAGCAATTATTCCCCTTCGTTCGATCAATCTTATGTGACTCATTCAACCGCTACTATGTATTACAAGCAGCGATGCCTAATTTAAAAAGAACTGACCGGCTCCGTTTCTGGCTCCAGCTCTGAAATTTTCTGTACTGCGCCCCACCTCCGGAAAAAAACTATTGTACAGGTGATGAATCCGGCTACTGAATGTTGCTGTGATATTTTTTTGAAGGATCCAAAATTTTTTTTGGTTCCAGAACTTACGCATCACCCACCGATTACAATTATCCTTTAAAATTAATTCGCATTTGCCTACTTGGAAGCTCCGGCTACTGAATTTCTTGCGGTCTGCAAAAAGAATTTTATTAATCCTGGTCAGATGGTTAATCAGATGATTTTCCCGTTTGTGCGCATTCGACAATCGCGATTGAGTGTCTCAGAAAAATAGTCTTCAATTCGTGGTTTAAGTATATAATTCTAGATCCTGAATATTTGATGCTTTTGGTATTTTTCTCGCCAAAGTTTGATCGATTATTTTACAAGGAACTTCAAAAAGGATCAATTTCCAACGAATTACCGGTTTCCCACATGATATTCATGATGAAAACAATTAACTTCTGTCTCCAACTTTTTTTTTTCAAAAACATTTTGCAGTACAACAATCATCAGCTATTCAATATGACGCAGGATGTATGTTGAAGTTAATTACATTCTGGAAAATCGTATAGGTATTACGATCGGTGCTCGCGAAGCCATGTGCACTGTTTGAATTACCTTCGAAAAGCAACTTCAACAACTGAAATGAATCATGCTATTATAGCTTTATGCAACATTCCGAAAATCAAAGCAAGTGACGCTTTCAATCGAGTCATTCCTCAGTTTTTTTGCGATCATTTATGCTACTTTCCTCCCACATAAAACAATAACATAACTACGTCAAAGAGGATTCCCAATCATTCAAAAATAAAATAATCTTTTCAATTCGTACAACTTTGTTCGGTGATAGAATATAGACAACCGACTATAGCAGTCAATAAGACAGTTATTAGCTACTTATGTAAAACCATTTTCACTACAAAATACTTATTCATACTAGAGTTCGAACGGGAAGATGGGGTGTCCCTTGTGGGTTCTGCAGGAAGAACTTCACCATTGGGGTTCCTTCACCGGAATCCCTCTCCCGTTCCGAACCCCGACAAATATATATATATATATATATATATATATATATATATATATATATATATGACGTGGGTAAAATAAGGAACAACTCGAAGTTTACTTTTACTTTTGGATGAATACAGTACTTGGCGCAATCATAATAATTTACAGTGAGTAGAATTAATAGATCAGTTCGTACACAGATTAATAGATGTTAGCAAATAGCAGTGTTGATGTGAAATGATGTTCCGATTCGAAGCAAATAGCTGAAGGATGATCGTAGAGGCGATTCGAATCAGGAACACCTTCAAGGGACACATTGTATATATAAACATAATACAGCGGGAAATAAGACCAACTGCCAGTGTCATCAATCAAAATTGAAGTTACAATAACGATTACAAGTTCGCATCGTCAACACAAATAAAACCTTCTCGGTGAGTAAGATGAGTTTAACTGCGCTTTTCGAGAACAACTATGAAAAAGCGTCGCGGTTTTTGTAATTTGAACTCGAATCAAAACAACGATCTAATGGCTGAGTTGGTTCAGACGTTTGTTCAGTTGAACAACTGTTTCAAATTTCGATTGTGAAGAATGCGCTTTTTGCTTTTGAAGTGCAATATAACAAGGCATCAACATCAGGACGAGGATGGAAGACACGAAAAGGATTCAATATAGCACGATTATCGAACTGAAGATAAACTAAAGAACAAGTGTGAGTCAATCGCACAGCACAATGATAAATATGTGATCAATCAACTGCATAACAGATGAACACTTTTGATAAATATACAACATTATGCAAGAACAAACAATCGAGCACCGTCAATCACATAACAATCAACAAACAAAATACATCTGTAAAATGGTACAAAACAATCACTTATAAACGTAAATACACGAATCAAGCGTACAAAATTTAAATTGATAACTGCGTTCAATGATTACTGTATGGATTCCACTCACAAATCGAAACGATAAAGAACAATAAACTGATGAGAACATCGTTGATCAAACTATTGCACAGCAGTTATATTTCGAAGCATCTTTTTAGGCAGTCACACATAAATAAATGTTCGTATGAAGAAAAACGATAACAATAAGAACAATTAATGGAATAACATTACATTGTAACAGGAAAGCAACAAGCAATTATATTTAAAAAAAGGAATAACAACATACGAAAAAATGCAACAGAAGGAGTTTCTGTTCGAACTAGATCAACAAAACTAAATGCAGAGAGTAAACATGGTACCAGCAAAAGTAATGAACACTTCAAATATTGTACTGAAGTATTTTCTGAAAAGATACTATCAACAACAAATTGGAAAAAACATCGCAAATGTCAAAGAAAATGAGGTAGCAAAAGTGCGTTAAATATTGACATTTATGATATTAAAAACATACATTAAAAATGAGAAATTTTCACAGATGCGAATTTATCCGTAACCATAGACGAGTTGCTATCATCAAGAGCCACCTGATTCCACTGCTCACCAGTGCCTGATTTCAATGCAAATGACCAGTTCTCACCATTATTTGATACTGAATGTGGTAGTCTGCAATCAATGAGACTTATCATATGAATGCTCCTTAGGTTTAGACGATAATATGAATACGTACATTCCATCGCTATGAATCTGAATTATTAGCAATGGAAATCCAAAGATGGATAGTGCCATTTCAGATTAAAGGACAAAATGGAGTTCTTATTTCTGCAAAGCAATATGTGCTCCCAATGCAATACCTCAACTCGACCGGGACATTGAACTGTAGATCCTGTGGGCCACACATCACTAACGGACTCATCAGACTTTCACCGAGATTTTCATCCAAAGGAGGTCTCGTTTCATCGCAATTTGCTCGACACACTTTGACGTATATTTCTTGTTGAACCTGTACACATAGAATCACTATTACATTGTCGCGAAACGCGATTGAATCATTCGTTTTGTTACATTTTTCAAACGTCATAACTGATTGACTGATCAAAGTAGCTGATCACCGTTCAAGCAATTCATAAGGACAACATTCGGAGCACAACGAACTGATCAAAGTAGCTGATCACCGTTCAAGCAATTCATAAGGACAACATTCGGAGCACAACGAACTGATCAAAGTAGCTGATCACCGTTCAAGCAATTCATAAGGACAACATTCGGAGCACAACGAACTGATCAAAAGACCGATAACAAAACTATTAAGAAAAGCCAACAAAACAAGTCAAAACATCTGCCCAAATCCATGTGAAAGGGGGTGGAATCTTCGGCAGTCGAAACTGCATAAAATGCAGCTAAAATGCATGAGCATTCATTCGTTCATTCGCTTCCTTCTTTATTTCTTCGATCCAGGGCGCTAAATAAGCGTCCAATCGTTCCAGTGCGTTAAGCAGCGCAAATTGTTCGAGTGCGTTAAACAGCCCAGAAAATCCCACTGCTCTAGGTAGCTAAGCACCGTAAAGGAATCCAAAACTCTAAGCAGCAGAAGCAGTTTCAGATCGCCCCACCCGTGACGACTCGTATTTAGCCCGTTAACTCGCCCCAGATCAACCATCACTCGTGATTGTACACTTGTTGTTGTGTATTGTGTGCCATCGACCTAATCCCTACCCTTTCTTTTAGTATAGCCAAATTCCGAATTTTTTACATACACCGCAGAAAATTTTATGTACTCTTTTCGATATTATTCAGCTACGACATGAAATAATTAACTTCAGAAAACTTTTCACACTGGAAATGAGAAATTTTCTTCATTCAGCTGAAGTAAACGATCCAAATGAAAAGATGAGAATTAGAAAGCGCTACAAAATAAATTTTTAGAAGTAAACAAAATGGATACAATTACTGATAAAGAGAGACGCGATCGAGACATCAATTTAAAAAAATTCACTTACACCTTCATTAATAGCCCCTTCCGGTATGATCAGCATAACACCAGACTCAGGACAACTGAGTGTACATCCACTTGAATCGACCACCTGTGAGACATGTTCTATCACAGTCGTTTCCTTCACATCTTCATAGCTTGCATTCTTTTCGCTGACTATTTTGCTATCAATTGTTGTTTCAAGTGAAGGATCCAATTTCGAGTTTGTCACTTCTCCATTAATGTTCGATACATCTACACTACTCACGTGATCCGAATTTCCATTCTTCATTCCATCGTATTCAACTTGGCCTTTCGGCGATTCATCGACGAATTGCAACGGATTAGCACTGAAATAAGCGATTACTTATAGTAATCTCTAGAATACATATTGCAAGTGAATTCTTAAAAACAGAATCACAAGAAGAAACAACCAACGGCAAACTGTACTTGAACTAAACACAATAGCAATACGTAAAAATAAATGCTATATTGTAGTTGGTTGTTCTATTAAGAAGAAAATTTATTCACTCACTCAGTGATGGTGTCCCTCTGAAGTGGCGATGAAGTGACTGGTGATGACCGTAAAATATTTGTTGTTGGCTGATTATGAATTGGAGAAGAGCCCAAAGTACGTCGTTCGTTACAGCCTCCAGCGATCCGTCGACCTCTGCAATAACAAATTAAATTTGACGATAATAAACGAAATTTTGAATGAAAGCAGCAAAGACTACCTTGTGAGATGATCGTAAAAGAGACCACAGCGCACATCATTAGCATTTTGTGGTATTGGCTTTTGGTTGAATGTTTGCACCTGAGCTGCGTAATGAGTAAATGGTGAATTTTGTCTATTGCGATAGTGCTGACCTGATGTCATTTCACTTCCTCCATAATAATCGGATGATTGTCCCAAAGGTTCCTGAATTTATCAATTTTTAAAAAATTCCCGTCAACGAAAACGCATGATTTTAGATTGAACATAAGAAACCTGAATATCTTTGACCACAATGATGAAGATGTTAACAGTTTATTGTATCCGTACATATCCTTAACCAGAAATTCCAGAAAAATGCCAACATATAATTCCAAAGTATTCGTATGAACAATTAAACTCCAAATGGAATACAACTACATATAAGATTTCACATCATATACTCTTATCCTATGAAAATTATGAAGTCACAATGAATAATGCAGTAGCTTGAAAGTGATACGATCATTGATTTCAACTGCATTCGAAAGTCATACTTTGTGCATAAAACTGTATAATTCCTCCTAACGACGGTTAACAACATTCTGATGCACATTTGTAGAAGAGGTGAATATATCAAAAATAAAAAATAAACTATAAATGGAAGTGGATGTAGTCTGAGAAAAGTAACCTGCTTCATGTCGTAAAAAACACGAGAACTACTGTCTGCCTGATGTGGAACTGCATCTGCAAAATGAGCATTTGTTGCAAACGCAGATGTTAAAGGTGTTGGTGATGAATACGGACGATTGGATGATGGCTCTGAGGAAGCACACAGAGATGACGATGGAGCTGGTGAGCGGACTGGTGATAGACTATTAGTGGTCAAAGGACGAGTTTGATTAGATAAACTATCATTATTGCTATTAGCTGATGAAGGGGATGGACAATGATGATACTGTGGTAGTTGGTGTTGTGGTTGATAGTAATGAGTTGATCGTTTTTGAAGAGTCGGCGAATAATTGCAAAGGGCTTTACTCGGGAAAGGTGAAGAGTTGGTTAGTTGATGGAGAGTTTGGTTAGTTGCAGTGGCAGCCGTATGTTGTTGTTGATCAAGATTGTAATGACGAGGCAACGTCGCCCAAGGCACTGTGGCCTCACAACAACGAGCAAGCAAATAGCGTCGAGCGGGTGAATGAGCAGATGCACCAATGTTCTGTTTAGGTTTATTAATATCACCATGCTGCACATCAACGATTGGCTCACTTCTCGGTAATTGATGTGGTTGAGGAATATTCTGGTAATAAGCCGTATTCGAATAGTTGTTGGCACCCATTAAAGCACATGGTTGTGATCGTGCAGGATGCAACGCTCGTGGCATATGCTGTCCACCATAATCGCTTGATAACGACGTCTCATAAATGGATCTGCAAATGAAACAAAAACACACTAGCAAATCATGCACATATTACACATTAGGGATGACAATTCTTTTTCGTATTTCGCAATTTCCAAGGTTCCACTCCCCAAAAAGATATCTTTCATTCTAGGACCAATCTGCGTGGAACCAACTTCAAATGAATTACTTCGGGAGATGACTGGGTTAATTTTTTTCTCGCCTAAGGCGTCCAAGTGCAGAGTCAAGAACGCCTAATCTCCAAACGTAATTTTTCCTCGAAGAAGTTTCAAATGAAATATTATCAGGTAAAGGGGTGCCATTTTAATGAATGAAACTAGGAAAATTCCAAAATTCATGAACTACGGCACCTTAGGTGAAGATATAATTTGAATCAGGGACTTTTGAACAGATTTCATTGCAGCAAAACTTCAAATACGTTGTTTTCAGCAAAGAGACACCTTTTCAACGAGTGGAATTTACGATTATTAAAATCTGTTTTTTTTTTCACGTAAACAATTATCATCCTGTTAATCATTCACAAGTCAGATATAATTTTTTAGAAAACAACTAATATTTTGAACGAAATTTCAACTCTATCTTTCCGACAATAATTACGGCTTCTAATTTCAACATATTCACAACGTAATGCAAACAATCAGCAAAAACTTGTCGAAAATCTCATCAACATGATCTTCATTTCTCTTTATAAGCGATGATCTGAACTTTTTTTTGCAATTACATGAGCAAACAACGTGAAACCAACTGACAAGATGAGTATTTGTTTCATCTTGGTAACATACCTGAATGCCAATGGATCGCTATTGTTTTGCAAGTGTACTTTGGTTGAATAATCTGTTGATGAATAATCCTGAAAGCAAGCTAATTGGTGGCAAAAATTCATACATATAAAATAATTTTGCCCAATTCTATAAAGTTGAAACCCTTCTTCATGAACGCATTGAACAGTTGGGCAGCGATATTTCTCAGAAACATTTGGTAATTCATACGAAGATATTCTAATATCAACGTTAATGATGTCTGTCAACTGATCAGACTGAAATTGTATTTGTCAATCGAAAAAAAAAAGAAGCAATTTTCAGATGACAGATGTGCGATCTATATGAATGACCTTACCCCCTTCAGTGAATCAACATCCGAATCACTTTGAGTCTGGAACGACTGCATTGGTAGTAGAACCACATCGCTTGGATCTGAGGAAAAGCGAAATTCGGGCATCCATACACGTCTGTCTTGTAAGTGAGCTATCAGCTGCCGTAACGCATCGAACCATCCATCCTCTTTAGTGGCATCGAGAGTTGCTAAAATTTTGACGACTCAGACAGTCGCTAGGATTATTCAGAAGGGTTTCATATTAAGAAAAGACTGTAAATGAAGTAGACATTGTTCAACGCAAAGGTGAAAGTATACTGTCTCTACAACGACTATACATCCTTGTCAGTAATAAGAATTCGTATCAAGCAATAAGCTTGAGTGGTGAATAAACAGAATGGCCATTAAATAGAATTAACCAGTAAGTAAGTGTGAACAATGTTTTTTGATTTTGTGCATCTGTTCAACGAGTTTTCGTGAAGACAGTGAAGGAGCTGCAGACTTGGCACGTAGTTCTCTGATACGAGTACGACTCTCGACATCAATTAAAATCACTATCGGTGCATACTGAGCCAATTGTAATCGCTCCACCGAACTTGGACTAACATCCAGAACACAGTGCTTAAATCAATCGTTTCACCAAAACGCTAAACCATCTGATCTTGAGTGTAACATGATGCGTTCACTGCACCCAAATCATTCAATAAATTTGTACTAAACTGCCGAATTTTTGTTAACATTATTATCACAATCACATACACTGATTAATTTATTTAGTATTTTAAGCATGACTTGGTCACAACGAAATATATAATATAACTGCATAAAACATTATATGTCTCTGATCATTTATCAACTTTTATCAATGATATATCATGAACTATACCGTAGATCGAACTCCTGACAGATATATTAAAAAATAATGAAATATACCTTTTTTGTTGCAATAACTGCGTCAATACTACTCAGCCGTATGATGTTCTGATCATGCGTACTGGCGAATCGTAAGGCAAATTTTTCGAGTAACTTCTTTCGTGCAATATCAGCGAGAGGACCATACAATACAACTGGTCTGCATAAAGAAAATCACACTCTCCGACAAACATCATTTGAATTTTTTACAATAACGAAATGATGAAAATCCTACAGTTTTGTTGTTATGCACAATTACCATACAATGTCAGCATGAAACAACTCTAATTGGCATTAGATGCAAAAAGCTCATAACAATATTACGACCAAAAAATAAGAACCGTTGGAATCGAGGTTGAGTGAGAATAACTCTCTCGTAGGCCGGTAACGGCATATCGCAATTGCCATCATTGAACGAAACCTCATCAACTGCACTTTTCGTTAGAGATTTCGTTCGTCGTTCCTTCAGTTTACGTCTGAAGAAGGTCGATCGACCAATAGTACTCGTATCAGCCGCACGAGACGCTCTCATCAACTTATCAGCACTAAAAAACTCAGCAATATGTAATGTCATAACATATAAAAGCTTCTTGAATCTAAAACTGAATAGATGCTCAATGACCGAATGAATCCGCTTGAGACAAATTTCCAGAAAATATTGCTGCTAAATGCTTTGGCTTTTTTGCATGTAACACTTCTTCCCACCAGAAATTTTCACATCCCTTCTTCGAAGAAAGAAAACTTCTGCACTACCTATTGCTTTTCATATGTGTTTACAAGATTAGGAGTACGAAATTTGCAATTTTTGTGAATCGTTCGATTTATTTGAAAAGAAGAAAAAATAGCGCAATAACGCGACGTGTGCGGTCTATCGAACAGGAATGCGAAAATGGTGTTATTGTTAGTGCAATCGCATCAGTAAGGCAGGTACCACTGAAATATTAAGCATACAACCAAATAATGACAAATGAACACTAACGTTTCAGCGTTAGGAATTACACCTTTTATTGGCTCTCGAAGGACACTATTGACGCTTTCAGCAGCACTATAAACTCGAGTTGCTTGCCATAATCCAACCGTACCCCCAAATAAAGTATCCGTTATGTGGAATATATCACCTGCATGGAATGTCAACTCCAACTGATTCGATACCTTTTGATTGGCAAAATGCGTTCTGAAATTAACATTAGCTTTGCCGAAAATACAAAATAAATGCTCGTAGTAATAAATGATGGTTCTTTGGAGAATCTTACATCGGAAGTCATTCATTTCAAATTCTGATTGATTATGACACATACGTTCTTAGCGAACAAATAACAGCAATAAAAAACTTTTGAACTTAATACACAAATACATGTTTCAAGTTAAAATAAACCTAATCAAGCGTAGCACCAAGAACTGTCCACATAACGATCAAGTGTTGTGACTTTTTATCATCATCGATGAAAATGGTTGAAAAATCTTACAAAATAAGGCATATGGAAGGGCATAATGACAATGAGACGATAATGTTTCTACCAACCTGATGTAGAAGTCGTCACCCAATTGTCCATTTCGTATTTTTTCAAATTCCATCGGTGCATATTCAATTTTAATTCTTACGTTATCGCTTAACGACAGCAGATGACGAACGGCCTGAAATAAAGCAAGCAATTTTTAATAGAATGATGAAACAACTTCGAACTGAACTTCAATAATTCCAGTACTGCATTTTTTAGAACGTCGTTCACAAGCAAAACAATCGATTACACTGGTCAACAGCCGGAATTTCTCCGAGACCTGAGCAGTAATTTTTTATTACTAACAATGAATATCGTAGTTAGAATTGTTTGTTAGCTCTAGTTTCCAGAATAGATGTAGATGTCAGAACAGGTTTGTGGCAAAAGCAAGCTGTCAGCTTGTGAGCTGTGCACCACATATAAAAGTACCTATGAGAGAGCATATGCTGCAAATTACGACTTTGTGATGTCTTAAACGTTGATATGATTGCGAGCTGCACACACTGCTTTCTATGTACAAGTCGTGCAAGAATTCCCACCATATCAGCAAAGACTGGCTGTCGTTAAAGATTCGAATAAAAAATGTTCATCGCTGAATTAAACAAAATTTTGCAATCACCTCTACACGTGAGACTGCAGCTAAAGGAGAACTTTGTAAAACCTTTGGACAATTTCCGTTAAGTATTCAAGTACTTAAAAAAACAATTCATCTCTCTGAGCAATGGTAAATTCGAATACGAAGGCCTTATCGATCATCAGATTTGAGAGCTTCTTGAAGATGACGACTTCAAATCATGAGAAAGAGAAGGATGCTTGGGAAGCATTCAAGTTAGTGATAGTAGGATTTCTCGGAAATTGAGGGCAAGACAACAATGAAAAATCGGTGAAAAACCTCATCAAGGCTTACGAGAACTTGGGATGTAACTACATCATATCACTTAATATTCACCAGCTGAACTGACATTAAGACTTTTTTTAGTAAATTGTTGTGCAGTCAATGAGAAACACGTTGAAAGGTTCCAGCACAACCATGCTTGCAGACTACTGCCGGTCATTTTAATAAATGTTTTTTCAGCCCAATATAAGCCATAAGCAAAAATAAAGAGGAGTCAAAATTTGCAACAAATATTACATGTTTTGTTATCTTTACAATTATAGCCACTTGAATGGAATATTTAATTTCACGACATTGAATTGCACAAGAATTAACTGAAGCGCAAAACTTTCCAGAATTTATTTCATACAAACAGACTCTTCACTCATTACCAGAGTACTTTACCATAATATAAAACAAAAATGCGGATTGAAAAAGCGAATAACCTCTTCACGAGTTACGCCAGCCATTGATTTATCGTTAACGGCCACAATTCGCTCACCAGGTTTGACTGAGTTTTGTGCTGCTGGTGAATCTTCTTGTACAGCGGAAACAAAAATACCAACTCGATTTCCACCGATCACACGTACACCCAAACTTCCTTGAGATGCAAATTTATTAATGTTTATGGAATATTCATTTTGAAGAACACTGGTTACTGCTAATATCATTATGCATAAGCTTGACTACTCGATGAAAACTTCAAAAATGGATAAGCAGACAGACCTCCAACTTTACGGAAGCTAACAATACGAACATTGCTATCCGAATATCCTTGACTGCTACTTGCACTGCCATTCCTCCTATAGTAATCACTATATTCCACGGATTGTGGTTCAGACTGAGGCCATCTAAACGAATTTTGAATTATTGATGTGATACTGAGTAAGAGAGAGAATGAACTATGAACATGGAATAAGAAATTATCTTATTCCACCAATTTATTCAAATATAGAATACGGCAATTAATCTTCTTTCATCTCTAACTTATTCTGGAGAGAAACGAACAACAACTGAAGAATATTAAAATAAAACCTTGTGTTCGGTATACCATTGTTAACGTAATCGGCTGAAGATCGCTGAACAAGTGGTTGATGACTGCTGAGCATAGGCGATGGGCTATGGCGTGGTGTTGCCGATAGTGATCCTAATCGTTCATAAACTGTCGTTTGACTTGGCCATCTGAAATGAACTCATTTATTTATTTACTGAACACTCCACTAACAATTCTCACAAGAGAGCACCTAATTCAAGACTTGTAATTATCGTTGATTTCACCGATGTCGAGACTGAACATCACGATTCAAAGGTACCTCAAGACTTTTATCAGTTCATGTCAATATCTCACGATTGATCGAGCAGTTTTGTGAAGTAAATATATTTTGAATCAATTCGATCCATACGTACATTCATCTCAATTCACCATACAACAGCTGCTCAGCGCTTTTTCATAAAAATTTCAGCCCCAATCATGTTGCATGAAAAGAAAACATTTTTGGAATTCGTATTGTACAAGCGATCATTAATTGTTCTTTCAAATACACACTCTCTTAGTTCCTCAAACCATTCCTAGCTTCATCGTTGAGACAAAACTGATAATGTTTTCGAATTTATTTGCGCCACTTTCTCATCATTTGTGGAAGTATTACGTTTGCATAGCACATACAATTTGATTGATGAAAATATTGAAATAAATCAATAGCAATTGAATGCATAAGGCGGTAAATATAAAATATAACCAGACAGATAGATATTTGAATCAATAAAATGCAAATCGACAAGATGTATGCAAATTAGGCTGTCACGTTTCACATTTGAATGAACTGAATCAACAATGCGCTTTGTTATGAATGTTATCACCCTTTATGTCATGCAGTACATTTATCGAAAAATATTTTTTCATCTATAAAATTTTCTATAAAATACTTTTCATTTATAGAACTTTATAGTTCACTGACATCGCCAAATTAAAATGATAGAGTTGTACCTACCCCTCAACGATATTTGTCAAATGAACATGCTCAATCGAATTGCTGACTTGGTGATTAATCAATCGAATTAATAAGCGCAAATGAAATAGTGATGATATGAGATAGAAGAGCAATAAATTTGTCAGTAAATATTATTGTTGAATAGTAATTACTCCTACCTACTGCCACTGCCACGACGCACATCCCTTTGTACAACCAACGACAGTTTTTCACGACTCCTTACCAGCCATTTAGTAGCTTCTTCAATCGTTACGCCGTCAACACTCTGCCCATTGATTCGAAGAACTGTGTCGCCTTCTCTCAATCCTGGATCCTTTTCAGCTAGTTTCCGGTTCGTGATCTCTTTGATATAGTACTTACATCCAAGCACAATACCAAAATCTAAAGCAATAATCCGTTACACTACAATTTGAGTGCATTAAATTGTCTGTCAGCAATGCATTAAGCTGTCGGAATATTTCATAAATGAAATTTACAATAAATTTCCTTATTATCGAGCATTAAAAGAAGCATATTTCACTGAATAAACCAGGACTGCTCGTTTTTTTGTCTGTCAGGACCTGAATACGAACAACTAATAGTTGAATGAACGTTAGGGTCAGCTGAGGCCCTCTTATTCGAGAAAATTTTGAGAACGATTTATAAAAAATGAACATATTAAATTTTCATCAATGAACGTTTTGCGACAGTTTTTCTGATATCCAACGACATCACTTCAATTCAGCAAAAGAAGACGAGTTCTAGTGCAAACTGCTTTCTTCAACGGATGAAAGCAATCGAAATTATGAAGGTGAAATTTGATAAAATGACAAGAAACAATTCAGTACCTTCTTTTTTACGTGATTTCGATAAGGTAAACTTCAGGGTTCGTTGTTCGAATTCGATGAGTGGGATAGGAGCACGTCGTTTCACAATCTGTGATCTCATTTCATTAAAATTCAATCATTTTGAGCTGTTCATATATTTCATTAATAAACATTTGAAATGACTGCAAAAAGATGGTTACACAATAATTTTCGAAGAGTTTCTTCGAAAGACAAAACGCAATCGACCAAAATCTCAGAAAAATGCACAACCGAGCGAACGATCAATCTACTAATGACAAAGAAATACGATGAAATTTTGAAAGCATGATGAATATCTAATTAAAAACCAATAAGGAACGACTTCTCGGATAAAAAACGAATCAAGGTCACAAATAATTTCGAATGAAAACAGTGTTTTTTACCATATTGAGTTGTTGAGACTCTTTCATGATTTTAACAGCGGCTGCGTATTCGGCGTTCTCTAACGATACACCATTAGCAGACAGTATTCGATCATTTACTCTGAACATCATCACCATTTTAATCGATTCGTTAATGCGACACTTTCAAACAAGCCGCTAGTCAAGCAACGATTTTCGAGGTAGCAAAACACTGGCAATGACTACCGAAAATGTCACCAAACTGTTTCGTTCGAATTAGGCTGTTCAGTTAAAACTGATTTAGATGATGCTAAATTTGAATCATAAATTCGATAGCAGCGGTTCTCATGTTCGGGTACTCAGTTACCCCCTTTGATGATCTGGCAGGTCGTCGTTACCCTCCCCCTTGATACAAGATTTACTATTTCTGCATGTGATGTAGGTGGATTCTCATTCTTTTCAGATGTGTTGTATTCATTCTCATAGCTATTACCTACGAATATCGTTCTCTTGATGAGTTTTTCTCATTCACTTCGTCCCATTTCATTTTACAGTTCCAATCGATTTCTTATTCTGTAGCATATACTATTTACTGGATACGTTGACGAGTGTTGACAGCCTAAGCCAACAATACAACAATCGAATTGAATTGCTCAACAACGTCCGACAATCAACTGATCAATTAAAGAGTGTATTTGATAGAATCAGAATTTCACTTTAACTATTAAGTGAAATGAATGAGAAATTAGCAGAGGAGAACACTTCTGATGATAGAAGCTATGACAGCGACTGCAACAGCAAGAAAAAGAATGAAAACCCTGTTAGGCCCTTACGAGCTAATCATATTCAGAAATTAGGAGAATATCGCCATCAACTAACCGCATTTACATTTTCGAAGTTAAAAAAATCACAATGGCTTTCTATCATACTAATTTTTCAACACGAAATACTAATTTCCTGACCCCTACCATTACCCCTTCACACCTCCAAATTACCCAAAATGGGTAATTTCACGCCCTATGAGAACCACTGCGATAGAAGATATCAAAATTGCTAAATTTATGTGACAAAAATTATAGTGATTGGTACACAGAACTAGCTATCAATGAGGCTATGAAGTAGTCTACTCGTTTAAAATGAAATATTTCCACTCATTCACAACTGAATCACTCCAAATCAATCAACGGAGTATATCCTCGGTGAATTAGTTTTAATATCGAATTTCAGTTAGGGATCAATAATATCAAGTTTACACATTATATAGCTACACAAATGAATATAATCGTTGTGCTGACTTGCTGGAAAAGTTTATAAGACAAATGCAAAAGAAAGGCGAGCATTGATTTGCTCTCGTATTGCCAGATGGATGCAATAACTTACTGAACAAGACCCCAAGCAGGTCCCGAGGGAACAACGTCACTCACAACCACCGCTGGATCACCGGATGTGAAATGCGGATTATCGCGCCCTCCAGAAACTGCTATACCAAAACCAACTGCCGGAACCTTCAAGACATTTCATGATCATTGAATCAATTATGCAAATTGATAGTTGGACGATTGCTTGAATTATATTATTACTCAACACTAACGTTTACAACGAAACACATCGAAGTGAAAACAGAACATCTCTTGTACATTTAAATGATAAAGCTGAACAGTTCAATCCGTGACCATTCAATTTTACTAGGTCTTTAATTAGAAATGCGGAGAATTATCAACGACATTGTAACGTTAAATTGCATGTTTTTGAAATGACTACGGAAGACAGATTCGTGAGAAGCGATAAATAGTTATTCGGAGTCGGATCAAACGAATACCTGACATTAAAAACTTGATGGAAGTAAGTGCATCGAGATGTATTCTACAGTGAATATCATCAACAATGAAACTCCTCTAGAGAGACAAATGCAGTTTTGCGAACGCAACGAACAGCTGCCTATCTACATGGCTCGTATTAAGGTCTAATATCGAGATTAGAATATTATTGCACTAGACAAATGACTGCAGCGATATTACACCAAAATCGTTCATTAACTAGTTCAGATGATACTGGCCATAAGGTTCATCTTTCATATATTAGAACAAAGTAAAGTTATTGCTGGTAAGACTCGTAACCTGGTTCCGGTAAAATGAGTTGTTATCGTTAGACTTTACAATGCAACCGACAGAACTTGTTGACAGAAATGTTGAGCGAAAATGCATTATATGCACTAATAATGTACGCTTAACACTCACGAGTGAATTAAAATTTAGCACATTGATTGAATAAAACTCTCATGTATCAATCAACATTTCTTCCTCGGGAATTCATTTGCGCTCGTCTCGAAAGCTGAATAAATCTCCGACTCTGATCTACTACTGATGATCAGGTTGAATGCCCAAATGCGGTAAAGCAATAATAATAATAGCTTTTAATTGGTATACAGACGAACGTATTTCACATTTCTGATGGAACAGTATGTTGCAAGCGATCGTAAATATAAAGGTGACGATCCCATCGAAAAATTCAAAAAGTTTAAATATGACTTGAAAATGGTAACCTGAAATGATCAACATTACTGATGTTCGTTAAACGGAAACGTTGAGTAGATGTAGACGTCAATGAGTGTGATAAATCATTAATAAGTGAATAGCAGATAAGAAATAAAAGAGTTTACTTCCTTGCATATTTCAGTAGACGACGTACGCAAACAAGCAAAGGAACTCCTCCTAGTACGTACTGTAAAAGGTCTGGCTCAGAAGAACGAAATGTAATCATATAACTGGAATGGTATTGAGGAGACTCTGAAGTTGTCTTTCATTGAGATATCTATCGAAATGAGCATGCAACCAGCGTACGGATTAATGAAACAATGCATAACATTTCTCAAAGGATGAATCAGACGAACGAATAAAGAAACTGTACAGATAGACGAACAAAACAAATCATTCAGCAGATGCAGCTGATGGCTCAGTACTCGTGGGTGAAAAACGAACGATTCAATGAAATTGCTAACGAACAGTAGAAATATTTATGTGAAAGCAACCACTGTATGTAGCATATGAGAACTTGATCACAAATTAACCTTCGACAGGTTTGATCGTACGGTAAATTATTCCGTTGTTTGAAGACAAATATTGAATTCAATCGAACCGAATAATCAATCACTCAATCAATGCATTTCGAGAATATTAAAAGCACAGGTGAATGTTTACTCAATAGTAGTACTAGCAGAACGATAACGTGTCTCAAGTGCCATCACGAAACAACTAGTCACAAGAGATTATCTGCTGACTTATTGAATACTGCCTCGACGATTGACTGGCATATTAAAATTACTTCGAAATTATGCTCATTTTTATATGAACGAGAACACTGTTAGAACGCCTTGAATTTATCAAAAATCATAAACATGCAATTCTATTTTCCAATAAAAAATAAGGGGCAAATCAGACTGGTTAAATTTGGACAGTTACAATTTCACAATTATGAAATGGCTGCGAAGGCTGATGAAAAATTCGATCGAAATCCTGAGGTAATACTTGTCGACAAAACTGTATATCGTGACCGACAATCCAAAAGTTATAAGGCGAACAACATCCTCAATTAGAATGCAATGAAATTCGATATTCCCTTCCAATACGGTATGCGAAGATCACTTCCTGCCCAAACGGTAAACTTCTAATATAATATGACACAAAAAACATTGGATATGATAACGAAAAAAATCCAATTAGAAGAAATTTTTCGTCAGCAATCACAGACAATTCAAATTCAGTTTTATTTTAACCTATTTATTTAATTGGCAATTTCATTTGCACAAGTAAAAGAATATAAAGGACAATATAAATATGAACTGACTCTTTTTCTATCAACACGCTATTCGAATGAATGAATGTCAGCTTGCAACAACTGCAACATCAGAAAGCCACCAAGATGACGGTCATAAACTATTCAGAAGGAATAGATTTTCAAGCTAACAACATCACAGACAACATAAAAATCGATCTTATTTCAGAGATAGACGGTAGATAAAAAATTGAACTATGTAAGATCGGAATGATAACGGCTATTGATGAGAAGCTATTGGATGTTTGAATCTCCTCCTCTAACAACACAGATTCCAACAACATTGGTTCAATTAAAATTGAACTGACAGCAAGTGTATGTTATCACAGCTGCAATGACATATATGTACTTGTGTGTACTGTGTGGGCTATCAAACGATCTCAGTTCATGTTTGTGTGAATCGAGAAATCTTGTTCGATTATTTATCTAAGTGATGAATGTAATTTATTACCCTCTTCTCGAGCATATGCATTCAACGAATCAATTAAGTCCTTCATACCGCAAATCCGATCAAATAGAATTTATTTGTTATGAAACTTATTTAACGTCATTTATTGGAATAGTTTTTCTTTAGCTTCACCCATGAAGAAATGAGCTAACGAATATTCATTGGCAAAGATTAGATCATGAAATAGACGGAGAATGGTCAGTTTGTTGCTCGGTAATTTTTCGTAGAAGAAGGGACACTTCCCGATACTAAAGTGAAATAAAGCTCGCATATAAGCAGCTCTTCCCATAGCACCCCATTGGTTACGGATGGAGAACAATGAAATGCAATGAATATAAACGGCAACAAGCAGCAATGCTTCTAAAACTGCGTAACAACAAGTATACACTCGCCTATCTCAAATGATTATAAAAAAGCCATTCGAAAACAATGAGAAAGCCGTTTCAACTCAACGAACTGTTTCACCACAAAACTAAAAAACAATCAGAATTTCATTACTATGCAATAATCATCTCCTGGTAGCACTATTTCTGTGCAAAAATAAACAAAGCGAAAATGAAATCAGCCAAAGTGCATTATTACGAAGAACTAAAATTAACACATGAAAACATTCATTTGATTGTCTTCATTGCAAAACAAATCGACACATCTTCTAAATGAACATATAGCACACTAGAACAAAATGACCTACCCGGTGCAGTGTGACGGAGAGAAGTTGCCAACTGACGGCACCACCATTACTCTGAAACACAAAAAGGAACGATGAAACAGATTGACATAGGCAGCGATGTGATATGATGCGTCTGATCTGATATGCAATACACCAACCTACCTCAATATATTACCAAATGTACTCAACTCAGTTTATTACTCTACATTCACACTTTATATCAAATCAAATATTCAATATTGTTCGTGAATTATCAAAAATTCGACTGAATATTACTCTACAAATGCACTCAGATATCAATCATCACATTAAATTGAAACGATAACGTTAGCACAATAACCAGTTCACCTAATATGTGACGGTAATGATATTTATTTATAAAATATGCATACAATTTTTTTCAGAAACCCTGCGAATCAACTTTGATTACTTGAACAGCAAATATGCACATAGAAGTACAGAAACTTTTGAAAAATCGGAAATGCTACAGTTTCGTTTGTGGAAAACAATCCCAAAATCACTAAATTACTCTAAAGTTATGTTTTTTCCTTGAATTATTAATGGATATCATAAAATTAGAACTTTTAATGCAGCCAATATGCAAAAATATTACCGAATCTCCAAAAACAATAATTTCACTTCCGAGTCACTCTTATTTGAAAAAATTACGACTAAAGAACCGATAACGAACAACACCATTTATTTCTACTCTGGGATGCAACTGACAACTTCCAACGGCAACTCCGAACAACCGATCTAATCGACTCAAAATGCAATATGTTTGTTTTCTTCTTTCTGATAAGTCTGATGTCAATACGGTTCGAATTCAAATATTCTCCATCAATTTCAGAAGATATCCAATCAAAGGAATCAACTTAATCACGATAACCGACGAAACAAGCATGCAGCATAACTTGAATGACAAGCCCTAACAATGCAACCTCAACAATATTCAAACAAATGGTCAACTTTCCAAGCAATGCAATTTTTCCACAATTACTCCAGATATAATCACAGCTACGCGTTGCTAACCCCAAATATAATCATGACCATGATATAAGCTCATCGAATTCTCCTTCCTAGCTTCAAATCAGCGCATACAATTCCAAAACAACGTTTATCTGATCGTAAATATTTGTTGAGGATTACACGCCAGTCTTGTTCATCTGATTATGACATTTAACTAAATGATTAATTCTGACTAAAAATGAGCAAAAGCAATTCCAAATTTGAAGAAAGGGGTTTAAAAAATTAAAGAGTGCATAAGTACTGAAAAGAAGAAAAATAAGCTTGAGAGATAAGGTGGATATGAATCAAGTATATCATGCCTGTTCATCAGGAACGGGAGGAACGAGCATCTCTTCGTTACTATTAATCACATCAAGCGCTTCACTACATCGACTCCGTCTATCGTGCATACTGTTGCTGCATACTGGTAGTGGAAGTTCTTGGGAGGATAACCGGGGTGAACTAGCACTGACCAGCATTGAATTCGATTGAGTTGACGTGCCATCGCCGAACGAATGACATCGATCACCGAAGTTCTCAAACGCGTAACAACCCTCCCACATGCCTGCAAACAACAACAAACATTTTCATCATTCACACTTTCTAATAAATGCGTGCTCTTCGAGATAAATCCGAACGAATCTCCGTCATCACTTTCAAGAACTCGTCGAATAACTAAAGTGCACAAGTTCAGTTTTCAAGAAACGTTTATTGGATACTGTGAAACAACTATTCAAAGTGACATCTGATTCTGGCCACTACACATTGGACGTGAGAATTAAACATTTTCACTGCGTCCATTCCATCTTTCGGGTCTCATGTGGGTTACAATATCCTAAATCATTCAAGCTCGCGGGTGCTGAAGTGTTACTCTTTGCTTGAAGTGTGTTGCATGAAAAGGGACTGATAAGGCTGGGGTTTGGAATATCAAGAGTAATGATGTCATATCGGTAGATTCTGAGCGTTTTTCGATTCTTTGGATGACTCAAAGCCCTGCACCCTGACAAAAGATGTTGCGATCGACTCTTTATTCTATTGGAAACAACAAAATATCCCTCAGAGAATTCGGGCGTTTCCTGGTACCAATTTTTGAGCGAACATCAACGAAATTTAACATTTCTGCCAGTTGCGTTTGCACTAAATACCACTACGGAAACGAGATATTTACAATTAGATAAAACCATCATGCAAACCGTATGAGATCATATTAGGATGGTTGCACTTCAATCCCATGAATTTTTTCCATGATTGCTTTCAGAGCAGTTTTGATTTTGGCAAAGCTATTGATACTTTTCTCCATCACTAGTTTCCACCTTCTCAGGGATGATATCTCATCAATTTTATGTACAATTGAATATGCAAAGGCCCTAATTAACAGCTTCGGATGTTGTGGACACCAAGGCGTTTAAATTCACTCTGAGAGCTAATCGATTATTTTCGGTTGACCGTTCCGGTTTTTCGAATATTCAATTACTGTTTGGCTTGTGCTTCATTCCATTCTCAGTTATGGAGATCACGAATCACTGATCACCGAAAATTTGTCTTGTTGAGTATCTGTGCTGCACTAAGCCCGATGCGATTTAAAACAATCATGGTGGACGACTCATACTAATATTCCTCAGCTACAAATGATTACACTGGTTAGGTGAATATAAGCTGCAAATGATATGCTCTAAAAAAACCAAGCTTTGCAAATAAAATTAAACTAGAAGTGGAAATTTGTCCGGACATATCTCGAAGACTGTCTCTTTATCAACAGTGACATATTATGCCAATGGGAAACATGCTTGTTTCGATTATTTTCTAGCTGGAAAATGAAACATGAAACGTTTATGCTATGGTTGAACAAGAATTAATTGATGGATAAAAATGTAAGTTTCTGAATACGGTATATAAGCATATGAAAGCGTGATGTATAAAATGAAATCTTGTTCGAACACAATGATAATCAGTTCTTTTTGACTCAATTTTCAACACTCCTTCAAGCACAATTTGTCAGAAAGGCGAGCATAGCACAAAAATTGAGCAAGTCGATTGATTCACGATAAATATTAGTTTTCAGAAAGATGACTATGATAAATTTATTCATGCAAGCATGCACGTGAAAATCACATAAGTCAAATTTACGCTGCATTACTTTTAAGCACTGAAATCATGAGATACTTTTTAAACTTTGACAACAACGCAAAAAAGATAACGAATATGGAAAAGATCAAGGGACTTTGCTTAAACGATTATTTAAATAATTTAAACGGTGACCTGTGACAACAGATATGTCACGTGAATCTATTGAAGACAGCTGGAATCTTTTTTCCGCTATAAAAATCTCGTTTTGATTCTGTCGGAATCCAGTATTGCATAATCCAGTCACTGAGCATTTATACTCGTTTTGATGTGGAAAAATGAGAAGTTGTAAATAAAATAGAGTGTGTGCAAATAAGACAACAGTAATTATTTGGATTTGCATAACCATAGCAAAAAAACGTCCTCAGTTAGAATCTTTCACGATTTTAACGAAAACGCTCACAACTGCACCGAAAGACATTTCGGGACTTTTGTCATTAGTCCCTTGAACGATATTTAATACATGCTCTGCATAGTTCGCGAATATAACCCTTAATATAACAGTGAATGCAATACAGAGACGATGGTAATTGTTTGACTTATACAGCCATGGCAAAAGACGAAAGCCTTATCACCAATGCCTTTAAAGGATACCTGCAAAAAGATTCTATTTCTTTAGAAAGCTGATTGAGCAGCGCAAAAATATGCAATTATTGTTGATCCATTCCAGAAGTGAAATTGAACTCCGGTGATACCGATGAAATAAATTCTAATTGAAGAGATAAGTTGTTGAAAAAAGTAATTTAAATAACTATGTCAACTTGAATTTTTTGAAATAAACGACTTAATTTAGCTATCATATGCGGAACAGAAACAATAATTTACATCTTGGGAGAGGATGGGAGACTGTAGATGAAAATTTATTATGTAAGTGTTGATGAATGAATAAAAGCAAAGAATTCAAGAAGTCGTATAAAAATGAGAAATGATCAAACGTGATGACGGGACTGTTTGTCAAGAAGAGCGACGATAAGACCGCTTCCAACAGAAATAAAGTAACGAGTGGACGTGTGAACGTTTTTCTATTTTTCAAATACTTTGCAAGTTATGAACCAGAAATATTCTGCTACAACGCATAAATAAGTCATTGCTGATGCGACCAACAACTTGAGAGAAAGAATTCGGCGCAACGTCGCATAATGACAACAATTGTTGCACGAATCACTGCACGTGGCAGCCGGCTGCATCATTAAAACAATTTTGAAATTCAACATTCTCCAATCAGTTGTTCCAATACATCAATGAAATGAAAATCTTTCCTACTTGAACTAACTATAATAAAAACTATCACCAGTTACCACATCATCAATCACTGAACATAGTACTAGAAATGATCACAATTAGTGTTCGTTGGGGAACGGGGTCCCGTCAGGGAACCCGATGGGGAACGCGAGGAGCGTTTTCCCCACGCAATTTTTCCCGGTTTTTTTGCAAGGGACCCCCCCCATCAAGTTTTCTCCCCGCGAGAACCCCTCCCCGTCCGAAATACTGCTACCCGACGAACACTAATCACAATAATTCATACTAATTACGATTTGGATCTCACTGCAATTTCAGCGTTATATCGCACAGAAGTGAATCTCATTTCGATAATACGAGGGCAAGCTTTCTGATTCGGGTCAAATTCTTTATCACTGTCACCCTAGCTGTATCCATTGCGTGTTTCATCTGCTTGTTAGCTGACAGGCTTTTTCTCAATAAAAGACCACAAATAAACAGAAAACGGCTGGGTGAAAGCTATTAAGATCCCACAAAAAGCGATAGATTTGTTTCAGACAAATAAAAAAACTAATGTAAACATGGATTCGAACACGTTCAAAATTCACCAGTGTTACCCAAACAATAGTTCCTCGTTAGATGGATGCTCACTTTAATAATACGGCAATAATTCATGATGGAAAAATGTTTATTTTCTTTTCTGCTATCTTTGAACAACTCTGGGAGATGTACTACGCATTGATTCATGGAATTCGCTAAAGTGTATTAAACAAACTATTGTGGAAGGACTCATCCAAATTTATCATCTGTCAATTACGGAAAATGAGGAAAATCTAATTGTGAGAACAGAACAATACAAAATTGTTCCATTTGAGAACGGAACAAATCAAACGGTGTTATTTCTTCTGAAACAACTCCTTTA
>JAPYMA010000538.1:0-28045 GCA_035041965.1 Anisakis pegreffii
TATATTATATTATAACAGTTCACATGTATATTATAACAGTTATAACAGTTCACAAAGCATAATAAATTAAAAGTTTTAACAAAACGCAGTGATACAACACAACTTTTCGTATTATAATATTACATCCAAATTAAACATGAGGACAAAATGTTTACAAATTGAACACATCCACAATAATACACATTAACAAGTATTGTTGAATTCACGAAAATAATTGAACTAAAAAGAAAAATGTGAAAAAATTTTGATTCATCATTGAATAGAAATAAGTAATGAAAAGTGTGACCATTCAACCAAGAATCATTTATGAAGATCCTAAAATGAATACAGTCAAATTTGAACTGGCCTGGGCGCTTCGATGCGCCATTCACTGTTTCATCGTAAGTATTGAAGCGATGGAATAATTTTGACGATTCAACGAAAAACTGATGAACTGACTGTTGATTGATTAAATCGCTCCGTCGAACTGTTGAATACGAAATATCCATTGCATCAACTGAACATCACCAAGATAATCGTTTTTGTGTGCTGTCGTCTTTCATAATCATATTTTGTAGACTTTCTTGCAAAGCGCCTTTTGCAGTTGTTCGAGCGAAATGATAATCCTGAAAACTGCCAGTTTATGATGATACACGAATAAATCACATGCGAAAATAAAAACGATAGCAGCTGAGAAATGTGAATTTAGAATATCGAAATACTGAAAAAACTTTTGATGAGTAACTATCAAGTAAGAATACTCAGCATTAACAAAAAAGTGGTTGATCGCGATGCGCAGCCATAATAAACAGAACCGAACCATGTAAATTGCACAGTTGAATCGCGAGCAACCTCGCACACAAATAACATAAACAAACGGCATCAGCAACACACCGCACAACGCATACACAGGTATTGAAAATGGTATGAATGAACGTGTCGAGAATCTGACCAATTGAAGCATAGAACAACGTGTCTTGATCGCTATTGATCAAAACCATGCAGCAAACGAACGATCACCGGTGATTGTCGTGAACGACGCTCCGCCCTCTCGATCACTTTAATCAGTAACAGCAAGAATTGTCATTGAAAAAAATGATTAAGAGCAACGAGAATTGTAGTTTGATGTCTGCAAATGAACCTACAAAATAACACATTCAGAGCATTGAAACTGAAGGTATCTCAACTATCAATGAATCACACAATCGATATGCTTAATCCAACATCGTATGCGAATCACCTGTAATACATCACATCTATCTAATTACTAACCGTAAGCATCGACAAACTGCCTTAAAAAAAACCTGTTAACGAGGGCCGAGTGCGAAATGAAACAAGGAAAAAGAGGGTGAAACCGTAAGTGAAAAGGGGGTGAAACCGTATCCTATTCTATACGCTGTGCATTGATCTTATCCGAAACAATCCCATGATGCCTAATTCTGGTCGATTTTCAAATTTTTTAATTCTCAGACATTTCTATCTCATTTCAGAACGAATTTTAAAATCTGTATTTGCCCATTCAGAATTCACTCAATAGTTCATCCTGAAATGTACAGATGGAGCCAAGCAAGGTGTGGCTGGGACCGAAGGTAAACGAACTAACGTGAGTAGTGTGAACCGTTCCTGCACTGAATTGAAGGAAAACCGAAATCAAGAAGTCCACCTATGCATACATTGAAAACGTAATAAAGTAACATCGAAAAATGAAATCAATCTACGTGGAAGTGCATGCAAGTTGTCTTATGAATCAAGCCTCAGGTCGGACTGGCTCAGTCTCAGACTTATAGTTACAGAGGGTCGATCCAAAATGATAACTGAGCCGGAAGAGACAGATGTTAGATTCAGGAAGCCAGGAAATGCTTCTCCACCCTTTGAAACATTATAGAACTACATTCAATTGAACATAAGCACAAACGTAAACGATTACTCCTCCTATTTTCTCTCTTGGTATACTGTAGGATATGATTAAGAACTTCATCAAACCAGCTCAAATAAACATCTCGTATAATTGCAAACGATCATGACGTGCAACTTGCATGACACTCGCTGAAACAAATCAAATGACCGACGAGCATTCCAATTAGACATGATTAAGCTATGGGAAGAAACAAAAATCTGAATTTTTAGGAAATTATGATCAAAATTAATAATAAAGTAAAAGTGAAATATTGTATTTATTTATTGTTTCGGACGATTTATGAATATTTATTATTCATTCAACAACGAAGTCATCCAAAGAAATACCTCACTCTGAGGAAAGGAACCTTTTGGCGAGTTGTGCCGTAAGGTTAGGGAGAAAGCTTGTCGAGTATATCGGATTCATAACAATATCGCAAGAGATTTTGATTAATTGTCCATAAATTTCTCGTGCTCGTTACCTGTCTTACTTCTGATCGCGTTCGTTGCAATCAGAAACATTATGCAGATGTTTTTTCCTACCTACATCCTTTCTTGTGTCAGTGATTGATCTGAAATTTCATTAGAATGCACTTTCAAATGTGTTTTTGAAGTCAATCCATTACGAATAGAATCGCGCAAATTTTCCTTTCTATTCATCCGAATAACTGAAACAACTTGATTATCTTTTCATCCAAAGATATTCACTGATATTGTTTCAAATAGAAACAAATTTCATTGATATTGTTCCTCTAATTCACTCCAAGTTTTCTTCAAATATTAAATGCACATCAAAAAGAATCAACATTTCATATTGTCACTCCATATAGGATCTTATAAATAAAACAGTTAATTTACGATATCTGGATGGATTCATTAAGTTGGATTATGCATATCCTCTTCCACAGTTCTGATGATCCACACATGTTACATTTTCTGACCAGTGTGCACAGTTTTAGAAATAACAATACTGAATAGGTTCGATTTTCGGATTGAAGCATATTTTAGAAATCAAATCATTGTTTTTTCGTTTTACAACGATTTAATTTATATTTCAGTGCGAAATGCGTCGTGAAATTATATGTCACAATCAATAATCAATTTATGTTTATCAACATCAAAAAAATCAACATCAAATCAAAAAACATCAAATCGTCATAAGATTCCATAAAATATTGTTAAAACAAAATTAAAAAACATAAAAATCGTCATCACACCGCGAAAAATATTGTCAATATCAATTTCAATGCGAAAAATTTCACTATCAATTCACACATATCATTCGGTAAATGTTCACAAAAACAAATCGCGAAAGCAAATCAATTCGATATCATTCAATCTCAACTCGAAACACACAAAACATACATTATCATTCGGAACACTTCAATCTCGCGATCATTTCTTTTCAGGACATCAATTATCACTATTCTCATGTCATCAAGAGGCCAACCGAAAAAAAGGGAAGAGGATCGTAGAACCGTCGACAAGTGTGATAAGCCGCCTTATCTAAAAAAATCTTTCACTGAAATCAATCAACGCCGCATATCTGATCGTTAGGCCGTCAAATAATTCATTTATCACTGAGGAGAATTGACGCCGCTAACCGTACCTTATTGTCAAAATTTTGTCTCTTTCAAAATTTTCGGTTTGTCAAATCATCAGCAGGGAAAAGGATATAAATCTGGGAAGGGGACTTTCATAAATCGCAAATGCAATATTGAGAAATGGAAAAGAAAACTCGACCGAGAACATATCCGAAGCAATACAAGAAAAGGAATATTAGTCTCAGACCAACCACAACAACCACAAACGACAGACAACAACATAACATGACATGAAATTTTACAATAATTACGATATTATCAGGAAAACCCGAATCATCAGCAAATAATAATAATGATAATAATAACAAGAAGAAGAATAACAATATTAAAGACATAAAATGAATATAAATATTTAGATTGTAGAGCACTCCTAGTGAAAAATTATCCAATATTTCACATAAACGTTCTTCATGCTGACTTTTCTCACTTATCAAATATTATCTCTTGTAAAATGATTTAGCTCTCTCCTCCCTATGTACTGAATCCTTCTTTTGTTTTATTTTTAAAATTTTTCATTTTTTGTTTTATTTTTCATTATTTTTTCAATTGTATTTGCGTCTATTAGCCCTTTTGATTCACTGCTGCATTATATAACAGTACTTCAATAAACGTTACTTCAATCTTTCACAATCAGATTCATTTTCAACAGTGCAGGGATGAGCGATGCTTGCCAACCTACTTGTGAGTCCGTTTGTCTCTAATCCACAGCATCCTCACCCAACCAACAGAATTGTGCAGTGAGCTCAACCCTGACGTGATTCCGAACCCGCGCCATACATATCAAACAACCCCAAAAAGTGGTCATTGACCGGCGAAACCCGGTGCACCGAACCCTTGGCCATTTGCCGGGAAAAACCAGCTTAACTATGGCCTCACCCCATACCATAATGATACCAGGCCCCTGACCATTACCGGGCAAAACCGGCTCAATACCGGCCTTATCACCGACTCATATTATAATAACATACACCACACCCCATACCAGCACCAAATCCCAACCTCACATAACCCATTTGATCCTCACATCCTGCGCATTCCGCCCCTATTCCTTAATCCACTGAACCTTGAATAAGTTGGCAACTCAACGTCTTTTGAATACATCGCTAATGCGCTGGAAAATCCCACAAGGAATGTATTACGTCACTCATCTTTTGAACTAGCAGCCTTATCATAAGGATACGAATCAATCGTTGAATCTCTCAGAATTTCTCTATAGTTCAACATCAACGAGCTACTAATAGCGCACCTTATTTTTTATTATTTCAGTGCAATTCAGCAGCACCATAAGTTGAAATAACATGCATGCCCAAAAAGATGTTCTAATTGAATATCTCATCAACTTCATAATCTTGAACCATCACGGAACTCTTAATAACTTATCATAATGCCACTGTAAGCCATAAACGTTTTGAACATATATCTTTAAGTGTCCATACGAGCAAATTAGTAACTACCTAGGAGTGCTCTATCATGAAAGTAATAATAAAAACAATAATAATAAACTAAGCCGGTGATCGAAACCGGGACCAACAAAAAATGCTAGCAAGAAAATATGTAACTATGTCCTTCGCGTGCGGTCGGCTGTTCAACAGGAGAAAGGTCATAGGCGATAGACAATTGTATTTCGGGTCCATATAGTCAGGTTCGAGCCGTGCTAGTACCATCATCTGTTGTTACACTCATATGACGACTATTCATTCCACTTCAAATTTAATTCAAGCTTCTCGCGATCAATAAAGTTTACAGATTTATGTAACGCATCAATTAAGATCTTAATCGATTCCTGAAACGCTTTTTCTAGATCTTGTGTCATACCCATATCACTAGCGAGCGCATCACGATCCAATTCCAAAAACTGTCGTATTTTCAACAAGTTGGATAGATATGGTTCGACGCTGTCAATGATATAAGTCACGTGTTCAGGAAAACGATGCTGTTCATTAAATGGCGCATGGACACAAATCGAATTCAAACTTGCCAATGCGGCCACTTTAGCGTTCTGAATCGAAAAATTGTCGCGACGCAGTCGAGCCAAATAAGAACGCAAATCAGTCACTTTAATCCAATTCTCATAATAAATTTGCTCAACATATTGGCACGATCTGAACTCCTCATACATTATACACGCAATTTTGTTACTTGATGTTTCAATTGTTTAAGAACGTTAGAACAGTAACGACTAAAATTGATTTTGTGTGTAATGTGTTTTAACTTATTAGTGGTTAAAGTAACAAATTTTAAAGATGAGTTAATCCTGAAACAGTAATTGACAAGCAATTCAAAATAAATGAATAACTAAGACGATACAATCTTTCCTCAATGCACGAAAGAAATTGAAAGATTGTTGGAATAGTTACAGTACACGAAACAATATTCTGAAGAAGATTTCAATTAGCTCGATGACAAATGAATCGATCAACGAAACCAACAGATCACCGACGTTGATGGTTGAGTTGTCAAACGAGGTCGACTGCACTTGGTTGATGAAGAAGATTTAATGAATCGATTTGAGAATTTATTTAATCTTGACGGCTTGAACGTTTGATACGTTGATCTACTTGGAGAGTGAGTGGAGATTGATTAAGGCACGGAGCTTGGGAATGGAACGTGATTTATGCCTTTGCTCACTCCTTTGGGACGGGATATAGGTAACTGGATAATTGACTTGAGTTGGGAACAATCGACTTGGGTTGAATCTTGAGTTGAAACTGGACAACTGACTTGAGTTGAATCAGCTAGAATGCGATGAAGGCGAATTCGTCCGAGTACGTTCAATAACAATACAATAGTTTGAGATCGGGAGGCAGTGATTAGGTTTTGTTTATTTTATTTTATTTAGGACTTGATTGTTTGATTGATTCTTGGCTTCAGATTTCTCCTTCGGTCTGCCTTTTCAGATCTCAAAATTGGGTAATTAAACCATTGAATTTATAACGACAATAATGACAATAGCGCGTACATGTCACACGATTACGCGTATAATATTAATTCAAATAGCTGTAAATGAAGTAATAAGGATTTTATCGTACATTTATACCATCATTTGCAAGAATTGCCGCTCCTACCAGTTTCAGTTGCCGAATTTACATTCGGCAACAGAACATGAATGACTATCCTTCATCCTTTAAACCCACCCAACGTTACAATACCAATGGCACTTCTTACGGTGGAAATAACTTCCGTACATACCACTCAAGAAATAATGTCAGTCCAGTCCGTCGTAATTCTAATGATCAACAGTACAGTACGATCAACATCGCTGAACTTCAAGATCAACTTAGAAGAACTGAACAGAAGAATCAACATCTGTTGCAACAAAACGAAAGGTTAGCAAAATTAGCATATCCGCATAATAATGAGACTCCTAACATTTGCTCGTTGTCTATTTCATCTCCAAACAATACAAACCGATTCAATTATGAATCCCAATCTCATTTCCCATTTCATATATCAAACTATGTCTCAAAAATTATGCCGTATTTCACTTATCTTCTGCTATATCTCATTATTACAACCGCTGGCTTATCGCAAGCTACATCAGTTGCACATTGCAACAAAACGCATTCCACTCCACCATTACCGCTTCTTTGTCAAACAGATCATGCTAGAATGTTTTGGGAAGTGGATAATGCATTTCTTTGTTCCAAATTGAAGACAACGAAGCAAAATGAAATCAAAAATTCACACTATACAGACCTAACACCATTATGTACAATACAAAGGCGTATGCATGCCTAGTCATCGGCAATTTGAAAATTAACTATCGCACTGCCGATGATGGTAACAGCATGCCCAGATACCCCAACGGCGTGCATGATATGAGAAGTGATTTGTAAATCTAACATTGCTATCCAATTGCTTGATCTTACCGTAAGGGCGGAACATGTGTCGATAAGAAAACTACAATATATATTGTTTATTCTACCACATATTTGTGAGCTAAACAGAGAAGCAAGCATATTTACATCAACATTAAACTGTGGGACTGTAACTACAGGAGGCTAGCTCTTTGTATTTCCTACATTATAGATAACGATCTGCTCAGAATGAGAAACATTAGAAATGTGATGATTGGAATTTAGCTCATCTATTTCAACATGACTTGAAGGAACAACAATGTTCCACAATTTGAAAATATTTGGAAGAAAGATTTTTAGTAGAATGACGCTAGTAATCTTGATCGTTAGCACTGCGCAGACCATTGATACCCAAATATTCCATGGTGACGAAGTGAAATTGAAGAATGAAGATGGAGAGAAAGCAAACTGGGTGTGATAATTGTTATCAATTGTTATCATTTGTGATAATTGTTATCACAAATTACTAATTACTAGGTTATGAAAAATTATGCTTATGATATGAAGGGGAATGGAAGGAATACTTGAAATTTTGAAATGTGCGATTGGGATATAAGTTGTGTAAGACGTTGTACTTGGTCAACTATCATCAAACTGCAGCTTATTTGAACTGGAATATATCTAAACACAGAACAGTTTGCTTTTCGCGAAAATTGGGATATTATCATAGTTGTGGGATCGAGGAATCCACTAACAATTTGTCCAGATAAATCTAGTCGAATAGGAAAATATTCATAACAAATGTCAGTGTCATTGGTTGGCACAAATTGAAAGGAATTTCTTGGAATTGGAACACAAGGCCATACCTCAAGTACAGAAGTCGCGAGGGTTCTGACGCTTTCACATGAAAGGATGTATCAGGTAATAGTCCATCTAAAAAATGATCCATCAAAGTTTCCTTGTAGGTATTTTCATTGAGACCAACAGTTGCGGCTCGGACTGCCTGTTGGAGTCTTTCTGTAAATACATTGACTAACTCACCATTTGTTTGTTTCCAAGCAAGTAACGTCTGTCTCGCGATATTTCGCATTTTGGGAGATTCAGATAGTGCGCGTAACTTATTGATAATTTGCTCAAAATTTTGTTTGACTTCAGGGCTGAAGGTTTCATATTCTTCGCGCGCAAGCCCATCAAGGAAAAATTTTATTTTTTGAGCTTTCTAATCGTCCGTCCAAGGAATGTTCTGCGCATCGGCATAATCATTGAATTTACGCAGCCATAAAGAGAAAGGAATCTCTCCTTCTCCAGTGAAAGATGATATTCTGATAGATGCTAAATGAACATCTGAAGAGAGTGTATTAATATTATGGCAAACATTGTAAGGCCCCATACCACGGGACGAATCATCTAAGTCATTGTTGCTCAGATCACTTGCTTTTTCTTCTTCAATATCTATGGTCAATTGTTGCTTACAATCATGAATTCCTAATTTCTCATCAACCTGATCTATTCTATTAGATATAGTCTTGAAGCTTCCATTTATTTCTCTACATAAACGTCCATTGTTGCTTCTTAAGTTGATCAAATCTCTATTTATTACTCTAATATCTCTCTTTACATTACTCTCAAATTTTTGTAGTTTCTCACATAAATTCTTCATAGATGCAAATGTAACATATATCACTACTATCATAAGTGTTGAATTGTTTCTCTGAAAATATTGTATCCTTTCTCAATATGATAATAATATAATAACTTACTTTGTTTACTGCCGACGATTTGTAGTCGCTGCCACCAGTAAAAATGATATGTCGGTGGATATGCGACTGAGAGTTTAATATAGAGTTTATTGTCAAATGTAAGTGGAAGCGTGAATATAATTTGACAATATAATAATTCACGATAGTATGACTTTTCAATTAATTACAATATGATCAGCAACAATGGATGAAGGACCTACGGAGGCCCTCACAATAATGTAGTCTTCACAGAACATAGTCAATTAATACAATTAATATACTTCTGAATCACTGATGATAAATTAATCACTTGACGACTTCAATAGGAACTGATATACTGATTGAACATTATGCACTTGAGCTCGGATATGTTTGGACTGACTTATTGAACTGACTGACCGACGTCCGATCTCGTTCTTTCGCACTTATGTCATTAAGTATCTGTGCTTCACTTCCGTCCTGCATTATATTTTCTCACAACATTTTGTTGTTGCTCAGGATTTGTTTGTGGGAATCTTTTACCTTTGAGATTTGAATTGAAGATATTAAGCATTTTGTTTCGGTTATATCTTAAATTCTTTGGATTTAGATTTTATGTTTTGAGAATCATATTCGACTTGGTTACAATCCTCTCTTCAGCACATCGCCTTTTGCTAACAATTTTCAGCGATTGTATTTTCTTTTATTAACAGTAAAAATTCGAGAATTATATACAAACATCCAAAACAAAGTCAAACGAAAACGTAACCATAGAGCATATATAATATAAAAGTGAGTATTGACATCATGCACGGATTGATCGAGAATTTTCAAATTTAGCCTAAATAACGAATTTCAATTCAATTCAACAATTCAGCAGTCCGACTTCCATCTAGTACTTGATAATTACAAAAGTTCAGATGACAAAGAATCAATATTCGGCTAACCAGTGAAGATAACTTTTGGACAATTCAACTTGAACAACCATTACCAACACAATAGTAACAAGTGAAAAATGCCCAAAATGAATGAAAAAATGCGTATCGTAATGTAACAGAGGTCAAAACTGGATGGGAAGTATTCAATCACAAAATTTTACAAAAGTACAAATGTGAAACGGAGATGTACACAGGAACCTGAGACAATAAACAATTACAATGAAACGTTATAACACATTTAAGATGGAACTTTCAAACCATTCATCAAAATCGATTAATTACCGCTAAAAACGATTTTGAAACACAAGATGTATTGCATAGTTCACGAGGTAAATAGAAAACGAGCATGAGATCTGAGAAGAGACAGAATTAAGTGAAACGTGAATAACAATCTAAAAACGAAAACGGATACATTTTGATCTTTTCAAAGCCAACCAAAAAACACTCGTACACCTTAAAAGAACACACTCGCCAATTTTGACCTGATTCGTCAAATCAGTTTTATACAACAATGCTTACGAATGCGACTGATCAACCCAATGTCAGAGGGAAATGTTTTTCCGGAAGTCGTTTCTTCCTCATATAACACATATCGATCCACTTATCAGTCACAACTATGCCTGAATGAAACGCTCATTTGTGAATCAAATCATTCTGATCAATCCACTGAGGATTTTACATTTACTTATTGATTACATCACTCAAAGTTACACTGGAAACATTCGTGTCATTCTTAAAACATTATAAACTGCTCGAGAAATTCCATACAAGGCTTTATTGTACATTCAAAGGAGTCTTTTTCGACTCGCTTAAATTATGTATGAATTCCGAAAGTTTTTTTCATTAAATAAAATTTCAAAATGACTAATCACCGCTACAAAAATAAAACTCTCAATTAAAAATAACCTCCAATATAATCTATACGAAAAAAAAACTACACGCTGAACACTGACCCGATGGTCCGACTTGTCGCCATTTGGGTGTATTCGGAAAGGCACATATCAGATGCGTGCATGACGGCGTCCAATCAGCCTCATACAATGCCCCCATACGACACGCTTTAGTACGAAGTTCACCACGTCTTGGATTCTTGTAACCACTCAGCGAAAAACAAACACCACTTAGTATCTGAAGACGTACCTCTTAGAGAATCATGAAAACTTTTTGATTAAAACATAAATATTCAATATGTAGGCTATGTAAACAGATAGATTCAATGGCACGAAATAGGAGAATAATGCGATCAAAACAATATTTTGAATTTGCAGTAAAGAAATGCATTATGCATCATGTGATTGCGCTTTTTAATTAGAATTTGCAAACTTAATCAACCATGAGTAATCAAATATTTGCACCTGATTCAACGGCACGTCCTTCGTGGCTGATGGTGTTGATGTAGCTGTCGTGACGGAATCTTTCACGGAACCTGTGGCATCGATCTTTGCCTTCTTTTCATCTGCCTTATTCTTCTGTGATTCTGTTGGTTTCGTTTCTGTTGCTTTCTTTGGATTTTTCTCCATTCTTGAACGTTTTGCTTCATTCTTCTCCGCGCGTGTATCACTATTGTTAGAGTGCTGAATTTTCAACAGATACAAACGACACAAACCGATATCTCACTTACAGAAATCACTCACACCTTTAAATTTTACATAGACCAGATGCAACTTTCTTGTGTTAAGAATAACGGCAAAACCTTGCAAAGTTGTTGTACGATGTTTCTCACCTTTACGACTGACGTCGACGGACCGAAACTGTTATTTGCTTCTTTGTTGCTTGCGTCAGTGATCGGATTCTGTTGTTTCTTCTCTTTTCTATCGAACTTTTGATGATCCGCACTGAGTGTCGTGACATTTGAATGCTTTTCATCAACTTCTTTTGAGTGCTCTTTTGAATTCTGACCTTCCCCGACAGCACCAATATCGTTACGCTTTGTATCAGTTTCATTGAAATGCTCTTTTGTACTCTGAAATATTGCAAACAAACACAAAATGAGATTAATCGGTAGTAACGTTTGAGAAAGTGAAGAAGCACATCAGTTGTTCGATTGCGGAAACGTAAATGTTGCTAATCAAATTGACAGCTTTCACTAGGCTCATATCATTCATTCAATATGAATCTTCAGTTTTCCATCATATCAAATGAATGGATTATTATAAATTATAAGTCTAAATTATAAATTGCAATCGAGCAAATCAAAACTACGAATTGAACATGGCACGTGTATCTGAGAGGTGAAAATTCCATGATAATTGTTATAAGTCAAAGTTTCTATCAAAAAAAGATCGTTCAGGAAACAAAGAAAAAAAAGAAACGATCATAGTGGATAACAACAAAAGAATAACCGAAATTTTTTGAGAATTAACTGGAGAAGTGACAGTTGACGCAGTTTGCTCGTAGAGGTGACGTTGTTTGAACATATCACCAGCTTTGATCAGTTCAGAATTACCCTGTTGCAAGAAGCGATTGTGTTTGAATTTAATTTTTGGTAACACATTTTTCGATTCACTCTCATCTTTGGCTGTTTTCGATTCGATTTCGTCCTCTTCAGCAATCACATTTATAAACGCTATGCCATAAGGAATGGTCGTGTTGAATGGCTGACTGCAAATAATCTGAAAAAATTTTTGGTTCACCGTGATTGATTGATTAATCTGAAATTCGAAATTACAGTTTCGGTTCCGAAATTTGCAATCCACACTTGAGGAGAATTTCCCATATTAAAGTTTGTCGACGATCAGAAGCGTCCTTCAAGAGCCGTGGACTGTAGGCAAATGGAATTGTTTTTCAGCTTTACGGATGAACCGAACATATAGAACACCGAGACTACAGAGACGTGCAAATTAGTAGCTGTATTTGAACAATCTTGCACACCCAATGATGCAGTCATTTGCCATCAAAAAATCGCAAAATTCAAATTTCATACCAGATATAGAGGGAAAGTTGATATTTGAGTTATTAAAGGAATGAAATGTCGACACCGGATGCAAAAATAAGTGAAGTATTCGAATGATTACTTTGATGAGATCCCACTTTTGCTTACTCACAGCTGGTATCATATCGAAACTGCTAAACATTCGAACACGATTGCAGTTCTTCGACGATCGACTTTCGATTGGATTCATAAAACTTGACGATGGTACTATTGTCTACAAATAACGACTAGTTAAAACGAATCAACAACCAACTCAATGAAAATAGTGGTCACTGTAGATGCGGTTTCATTCATCTGACTCTAGCCAATAAATTCTGTCGGTAGCCAACACGTGGTGTGAGTGGCAAAGAAGGTTGAGAACCACACTGAACCAAACGATTCCATTAGAACTGATCATAAAACAAACGTGATAAATGGGCTGGTATTCGCAAGACTTCGCAACGAGAATCTCAATCAATGCACTCGATTCATTACCGACATCGATCGAACTTATCTGGTGCTCACGATCCATTTGAAGAATAACACTATTCATTGGAACACCTCAAATTCATTCTGTTACTTCTCACTGACTTTTACGATTCTGCAAGATGTTGTTGAGAAGTTGACTACTTTCAATGCATTCATTCTCTCCGATCAACCTCTTTTCATAGATGATATTAAATTCACCTATGTATATTCCTTACATGAATTTTACAACAACTTTGAGAAATGCTGCTAGCGTTAGCAGAATACTAATTTGAAAGTTTTTAGTACACAACAGTCACCATCTAATATGTTTTCAAATAGCACATAATATGACTGATCCAGACATTTTCACAAGCAATGATTTCATCCCAGTACCTGCTTTACCCTTCCACTTTGTACGTGCACGACCATCACTTAAAAGATTCTCAGCCTCGAACCCTTGCAACGAATCCGATGATGAAACGACAAACTTGAATTTCGCAGCTGGCATCGTGAACGACTAGTAGATATTATTTGACATCTTATAAACACCTTAACAACTGTGATTTGATTAATCTTCTCTGGCTATGGTTTTCGCATAGACGAAACTCGAAACACTCTACTTCAACTACCACGACGTAATTGAGACAAACGGTAGCATGCCATAACTGTTGAGAAATTGACCACTGACCACTCGGTTCCAATTAAGCTTTCTTATTGCTGCATAGGAAAAACCAGCATACGAATATCAGGTAGAGATACAAATTTTTGAAAAACAACTGTCTTTATAGAATGTAAAACTCGCAGAGGATGTTTATTGAAAAGGTGAAATAAAATTTTATGCAAAACAACAGTCAAACGAAGAAGTAACGAATAAACAATAACAAGTAACATCCAAACATAACGTCATAAACGAGGTAACATGCCACGTTATCAATGCAACCTTTCAAAACAAAGTTAACAATTTTCAACATAACCCACAAACATCAAACTGAAAATTACGACTGAAAGATAACTAAACAATACTTTGGAAATCCAAGGCAAATTTCATTCCACATTAGCTGAATTAATTTACCGATGAAAAAATATTACTGTCTTTAGTAGCATTTCAATTATAAGTTATGATCTTATGCAAGTATAAATTGATACAATACTGAACTCAACAATAACATCAACGCAGAACCGTCGCATAGATCTTAACCGCACCAATGCAGAAATACACTTAACTCAAAGAAATTTATTTAGTGAAAAAAAGTGAATATTCAAATTCGAAATAAATTATTGCGGAAACGATATTTTCCTTGCCAATGAAGTTCTGGACTGCTGTCACCTCCGACGGATGATTACCACAAAAATTAAATGATGAGATGCGGAAAAGAATCTAGCGACATAATCATAAACGTGGCGTCGTTTTGATGCTGATTAAATGAGAAGTTTTTCGACATCTTCACGAATTTTTTGGATTTGACTCTTCAATTGAGATCCCTCATTCTGTGTAATCGACGCAGCTATCACTGGTCGTGTGACACCGCATGCACGTCCCAACGCTGCCTGAATATGAACGAGCAGGTATTTTGGGGAATATGGCTGATTATTTATGAAAAAAAGAAACATGCAATGCTGAAGAATATACTGACATCATCAGTATTTACATTTACACAATAAAATTTCATTGATACAACAAATCACTGAAGCAATACAACAACACTGAAATTCTGAAAATGAACTAACTTTGCTACGAACAAACACGTACGGCACATTTTTATCTTCACAAAGCAACGGTAAATGAAGCAATATTTCAAGGGGCTCTGCATCGGCCGCCATTACAATGACCTAAAAGAGGGAAATCATCCATAACATAATCTCGAAAATCGATTAGTGTATGAAGAAATTTACCGAATCATTCAGTTACAATAACAAATGAAACCTCATCAGTTTCATTAAGTGAAAATGTAGGCAATACCTCAGCGATGCCTCTATTCAGTGTTTTTGTGACTTCATTTGCACCCTTTCTGAGTTGTTTGTAGTTGAGCGCTTGCTGTATCAAGTCGAGTATCTTCTGTGAAAGTGCTGTATCTGCCAAGGGATAGGCCTTCGGATTCACTCCATCATCGGCCATCTCGATCAGTGCTTTTCGATTCTTCTGATTTATGCTAAGCAAATAAAAATAGAGCTTTGTTCACCTGTAAATATACATCAATGAGCAACAGATCAACGAGTTTACACCAAAACCATATCAGCATACATTGTCACGTTAAAAAAATAACTCTCGAATTAAATATAACATCACATAAATGGCATATATTATTTGATCGACACATATTATCACATCATCAAAAAATTAAATCTCGAATTACAAATCAAATCTCGAAACTAAGCTGCATCAACAACAAAAAATAATGTACACCACCCCACAAAACCTCTCATTTTTCTCATGATCAGAGTTACCTTTCATTTGAAAAATAATCAACGATTAGCATTTATGATAATTGTTCCATTTTTTTGAATTGCAATTGAAAATTACAATGAAATCAAGTCTGCATTTGCTCTATTTAAGACAGTAACTTCAGGTCGCAAATCATTCGTTAATTTATAGAAATTATTGAGTGGGTGGTGGTGGCGATCTGGTTAATGCAGAGTTGTTATTTATTAAAGCGTTCCGACTGAGGTTGAGTTGACGGTTAAATATATAACTGGAGTGGAGATTGATTGTTTGAAAACGTTTGCTTGTGAATTTGTGAAACGATAGCAGTTTGATTTTGCATTCGATTGAATGGTCTTGAATGAGGAAAAAGATCGTATGCCGAAAGTGAACGATGAGATTAAATCTGAAACGTCGACTTATAAACTTTTGAGTATTGTTGGTGAAGGTGGTTATGGGACTGTCTTCGAATCTTTTAACTCTCAAAGGTTGGTGGCATTTTTGAAGACAATCTGAATCGTAGTCGATGCGTGAAACTCGTTCCTAATAACGGAACAAAACGCCTATAAATAATTTCTTTAAATATAACGTGCTTAATGATTTTATGAATCTTTAAATTTCTTACTATCAATTCCGTACAAATCTCTTAATATCCACTTCTTACTTCAGAGCTTGAAACAACTAAATAAGTTTGATAATTCTCAACGCCAATGCGTATTTGCTTCAAAATCGATGATGAGCGTTATTCATCTGAACGTGCACAATTGAGAACCGAACCGACTTGAAACGAAACTTTTCTAAATCAATCTTTAAATCTACGTTGAATAATGTTAAGACGCGTAGCAATAAAAGCCGAAAAATACAGTCGATCAATGTTACACATTGAAGCAAGAGTAATGAGGATAAGTGCGAATCGGGGATGTAAACATTTATGTCGATTGTTTGACTATGTTAGTTGCTTTTTATTCACAATACACGATGATCGGTTCATTTTCTCATCTCATACGTTCTAAAATATGCATCCATCCTCTCACATGTCACTCATGAACAATTAAGAGATCTCCGGAAATCAGCTGGAACTTAAAAGATAAAATGACCACATGAAATGATCATGAAAACGGGAAATCTGTAGTGTCATTGGAAAAATCCAGAAGTAAAACACATGATTAGGTACTTCAATAACTGAAACGAAAACCTTCATTCTCAAGGATGAAAACATTTTCCATCACAGAACAACAATTCAAATGTGTGACAAAATTTGAAGGGAATCGTAAAGCCAGATTATGTATTTATCGTGATAACACTGCTCGGTAAAGATATTCATAAATTGAGTAAAGAACAATACGGAAGACGATTTTCATTGAGTACATCTCTTCGAGTTGGAACTGAATGCTTATTCGCTATTGAGGAGCTTCATGGGTGAGCTTATAATTATTTACTTCACTTACATTATTTCTGAAACAATTGCTTTTTTTTTTACTTTTCAGGCAATTGCTCCTCACTTCGATAAAATTGCATCATTCCCATCAACTTAATCTTGACGAACTTTGCGAAAAATATCAATAGGCGAAATATTTGCACTGGCTTCCGTCCTCCAATAACGAATTAAAAGGCATTCAATAATCTAACATATGACAAAATCTTGAATGTGCATCAGTAATCAATTCTAGTGTTTGCAGTTGTGGTTATATTTCAAGAGATATAAAACCTGGTAATTTTGCTGTTGGATTACGTGAATATCATCAACATAAAACAATATTTTTACTTGATTTTGGCCTTGCGAAGAAATATCTCGATAAAGTAATAACGTTTTGTTGAATAATAATTCCTCACATAGTAATATAAGATTTTCGGTGGGAATCAACCCACTGAATAGCATTATGATAACATATAACTTCAATATTTTGTGAGATTTCGTTGCTATTAAATGAACTATTGTGCTGTGATAAGAGAGAAGTTAAGTTGTAGACTAAACTTATGAGTTCAGAAAGGTAGTCATTATCCATCAAGAGGTGAAGTCGGCTGGAGGGGAACGAATCGTTATGGCTCACTGAGAGCACATCAAAGACTTGATCTGGGCAGACGCGACGATTTGGAGTCATGGTTTTACCTTCTCGTTGAAATTACTTGTGGTACTCTACCTTGGCGACATGTCACCGGTTAATTCCTTTCAAATTTACTTTCGAATTTTATATGCGCCTACGCAGAGTGATAAAATGTGACTGGACTTAATTCGACTAGTAACACTGCCATGAATATATGCTGAATAAGTAAATCAGTTAATAAAGGGAATTCTTGTCACAATGAAAAAATGATATTGAAAATCTCTTCTCTTGTCTCACTGTAACCAAATAAACATTTTCATAAGCAACAAAAAGTTAGATTTCGTGCTTAAAGAACAAAATAAAATTTTGATAATGCCCAATACATTCCAAAAAAAAAAACAGATCGAAGTGAAGTGAGAACATCAAAGTTAATGTCGCGAGGCGAAGGACGAATACAATTTTTACAAAACTGCCCGAAGCAGTACGACGAAATATTACGAATAATTGATACGTTAACGTATATCGATGAACCCAATTACGCTTTATTGAGAGAAATTCTAGATGAAGTTTGTGTCGATTTGCATTTTTTTTTACTTTACACTTATTTATAAACATTTGAAGCAAGCTGAGAACTGTCTAGAATATGTGTCTAATTGCTGCAGATTTTTTTTGTTGGTACATTTAAGCCCCAATGAAACAATTTTAGTCAGGGAACCCAAAATGTGCCTGCTTTCAACAACTCACCGGTTGCGTTTCCAAGCTAAATACTCTTGCAAAATCTTCCAGCAAATCTGCTTCGTAATTTCTGTGCAGTTCATTAAATTTACCGATCGATCTCTATGAGGCATCCGAGGTACTAATCTGATAGATGGTAATTAGATACGTGATGTGCTAGACTGATACTGAGAGTGAAGAAATAGTCCTTAGAAACAATTGTGAGATTACACAAATGTGGGTGTGATAATGAATCATTGATAAGATCCCAAGGAAAGCAGAAGCTTCAGCAGAAAATATTTTGGAGTAGACACGACGCGAATTCCACCAAAATACCAATCAAAGACGAGCAAAACTGAAAGCATGACACTGAAAGGAGATGAATTTTTTTTGTTTGTAACGGGTGAAATGAATAAATAATGAGATCGAGATGAATCTTTAGTTTCAGGTTCGTAAAGAGCATTCAATCCACGGACAGGGCCATTACGACTGGGAAGAGGAGGGTACTTCAACCGGATCATCAACGAGAACAAATTCAAGAAGTGAACAGTTTGATGATGTTGTTCCAGTTATTCATCAGTCTATGAATACGGCCAGATTGTTTTCTGATAACAACGATAATGATAACAGTAATAATGATAAAAACAATAATAATGATAATAATATTAATAATAATGATAACAACAACAATAATAATAATAATGATAACAATAATATTAATAATAATAATACGAAAGACATTCTTCAAAAATCGCAAATTTCAATATGAGCAAATATTTGAATTACAAAACGACGAACTTCTCATACTGTAATAAAAATCTTCTGTTCATTTCGTATGTTATAAAATAACATTAAATAATATCGGAATGCTCTCTCTACTTCAGCGGACATTTCGAAAGCGTTTTGTTCACCTCAAAGAAGTCTGATGGTAAGATGAAGAGATGCCTGTTTCAAGGAAAGGAAGCAAAACCTCCCTCTGACTAGTGTGTCCTAATACGACGAGTAACGCTAAGACTTGGATCTGAGTTGACTTGACAACAACATGAAATTAATGCGACCAAGTGTCGCCAACACATAAATGAAATGAGGAATCCGGATTACGAACCAGGGCTAAGGCTCTTTCTTACTGATTGTGAGACAAACTTTTAATTGGGTCTTAACACTGATCCATCTACAAATCATCAAATGCATGTTTAAGAAATCTACCCTCTCGCAGTGATTTCAAATATTTGAAGGCAACTAAAACGATAAAACTGGTCTCCAAGAGCGTGAGAATTCGATGAATGTACACATAAATGAATAAAATCAAGCATATAAAGAGGTATTCATATGGAACTTGGACCATACCGATTTGTTCGAATATGAAAACAACACGAAACAATCAAGCAAAAACGATTTATTACAGTGAACATTCGTAACACACCTAACAATTTGATCAGTTCAAAGCAAACAAAACAAATAACAACAATAAAAACAACATGATCGATTGTGCACAATAACAGTTAAGTTGTCGAATGTAGCGCAGCAGTGCGCAAAACTGAAACAAATATCGCTACGGAATAGCACAAATATGAATAACGCTATTAAAAGGAATTTATACATATCGAGTCTGAGGATAAATGAAATGGATAAAGCATTTCAATGTAACTGATTTACTACTAGCAATAAATGACCTGGGATAGATTTCACGACTCAACTGATAAATGATAAGAAAACTATCTATTGTCTAATCTCAAGAAGATAATTAAGAGGTAAACGCAACCGAATAAAATTTCACAAACTCAACAGAACAATTCGCATAATAAAATAAACAATAAATGGAGTATCTAGAATGGGACTTCCTCTGTGACTATCAAATGCACTCAACACGAAAATTTTTGTCGGGACAGCAAAATTTCAAACTGAAACCACCCAACAAAAGAAAACAACTGTATTATCTTGCAAACAGTCTCCAATGTATGCAGTAGTGTTGAATCATTAATGATATTATTATCATTATCACTCATATCCACCACCACAACGATTACTTCGAAACGAAATTCATTATTTTGCCAAGCAAAGCGACGTAACGAGAATGTTCGTAATGAGTCGCGTAATTCACCAGGTCTTGACAGAATTTCGCATTGAAACCACGCTCTTCCAAGTATTTGATGAACAACAGTTCATGCAAATTCTGCAATAAACAATTATTAGAGTTCACAAAATCAATGACAATCGCGCTTACTGTTCACAACATTCCAAAACCTAATAATACACTTACACGGAAAAACTTCATATTCCAGGAAATAGAGTTATCGAATCTTTTCAACTCAAAAAAGTTCCAGACAGAAACTCACCGGATCAATATATTTACCGGATGAAGCATACACCGAAGCCGGCACATCCTCATCTTCACCTTTCGCCGCTGGAGCCACATAGAATTCTTCGACACGGAAATCATCTAAATATATCACAATATTCATCTGAGAAAGAAGATTTGAATTGAAATACCAAACTATCTATCACAATCAACAACCTTGTGTCAGAATGTTCCGAATAATTTCTTTCAAGAAATGAACAATGCGAAAAATAAACAAGGTAAAGGATGATGAGTAATTAAAACGGATACATTGTCCTTCCTCGTCACCGCTCTCCACTAAATCAAGATGGAAACAAAGTCGTTCATCGCCCTTCGTAATCTCAATTGTGAACGGAGGTAATGCAACCGGAACAGGAACCTGAACTTTAACATTTCAACACTGCACAAGAAGAATCAACAGTTTAGCGATCAGTAAAAAGTTAGAATAAATGAAAAAGTTCACAAAATAAAATCAAAAGTAAATCCTGAGTAATACTCTACCTGTTGCGTGTCACCCTCAATATCCTCGTCCATATCAACTGAGTGATTAACATTGAATACGACCAAAATTCTGAAATAAAAAAGTCATCTCAATCAATATAAACTTTAATCAACCTAATTCAAGCAGCCCAAATCTCTACCGAAATAGCAGCAAATAATTTCAAGAAATGAACAAACTGGGATATGAAACAAACGAAATTCTATAACAACCGAAACAACTAGCTTTTCATGGCCATGTGTCTTTGTCAAACGTACTTCTGCGTCATCAGTGGTTATCGTGAAGCCGGCAATGGATGGTGCCTTCGCACCACCCAAATTTTCAGCTTCCAACTGCTTTTCAGCATTGATTTCAGACTTCAATGCTTCCGTTAAATCGGCATTTACAGCTGAAAAATCTAAATAACGCATTAGTTTGAGTACGAAATGAAATGATACTGATTTCAGATATGTCGATGTATAAAATTGCCGAATAGTAATTTGACTATAAGAAGTAGTAATTTTCAAATGGAAGAGTATTTTCAATAAATGAGTTGGTCATTTTTTCTATCCAAAGGATCAGTATTTGGGGCTCAGAAAAGTTTCACTTGAATCTTTAATAAATCTAACTGAAATTTCAAACAAACTTCGACTGGATGAAGAAAAATTCCTGGATGAAGCAGCAAAGCATCGACCGACCAACGACGTTCGAGGAGTGACGCTTACTCCAGCGATAAGAGATCTTTGAAAGGCCTTTGAAACAAGACGAATTGCGGCAACAGAACGCATTGTACCCTGCAAGATGAACCACGTTTCACTTAAACAATCGAAATGGATCGATGCAATCTAACTTCACGAACGTCGAATCAAGCCAGATTACATTAAAAACTATTGAAAATAAAACTGATAATTCACTTAAGTTTCTAGACTCCTAACCACTAAACGTTTATTTCTGTTCGTAACACTTAAGTGCCTAGAACAAATCAACAAATCATTCGAAATTCCTTCAGAGTGAAAATACGATTAGGAGCAACTTAACCCGGCGTATCAGTAAAGCAAGTTCATGCTATTGGATTAAAAGTTTGCCTGTATCCTATTGTAACCTATTTCGTTGAATGTACAAATTTTTAAGTGTGACACGAAAAATTCTATCACATTTTATACAACCGGATACAGCTCTGCTGATGTAAACTGTGAATGATAGCAACATTAAGTGGCAACGATTTTAGCAACCTCAACAAATGCGTTCCTCGAATATTCAAACAGAGTGAACAACAACGAAAATGACTTCTTCAAACAAAAATTTCGAAGTTATGCAACAAGTTGAACACCTTGAACCGATCCATATGAGAAATTAATACCGTCGAAATTTATCTGCTCAACTAGCATCATCAAAATGTAAGATGCTGTTGAGAAAATTCAACATGAAAAATTGCATACTTCAGCACGAATCAGTAAGATTTACCACTGCATTTCCAGCGTTTCTTAAAAACACACCCAAATTTTCGCAATTTTCTGCCGAAGACAAAACTAATGTTTTGAAACCAACGCCAATATAACAACACAAAATCTGTTTTGAATAAATCGGCGTTTAATCACTGAATCACAGGAGCAGAAATTTAAGATTTATTATATTTGACGATGGCTGAAAGGTACAAATCTGATTGGAATATGAATGGCTAGAATTCAGAGCAACTGATAAATTATACTAAATAATTGTGAACACGTCGCCGTTTTTCAGTCGCACTTTCGATCTTTTAAAACGGTCTCACATGAATCTATCTAATAAAACACATTGTGAAAGAGGATAATTGTTGCTGATAAAAAATTAGATTTTTAGTTGTGTTTTCTACCTTGAATGATGTAATCTTGTGATACTGAATGGTGTAATTTTGTGAAGCACCAGCATAACAACACAATTTAATCAGTATCACATCTTGCTCAGACGACTGGCAATCACAGGCCATTCTGTATGCAGGACTACCCTCGGTACAGATTTTTTTGAAGACATTTCATCGGGATTCGAGGAAAGCATCTATATAAGGGGTCATGAATAAATCATCTCATTTAAATGCGACTTTAAAGCTCCACGCATAACTAAACGATTTTTAGACAATCAAAAAATTTATTCAATTTTTATAAAATTTATACAACGATTTCTAGAAATTTTATACCAACATTTAACATGAAAAATATTGCAGAAAAACAATTCATCAGGAATGGCTGACTCATCAGAGAGCTTAAAAAATAAACAGAATGCATTGTGAATATACAATGGCACAAAATTACACCAGATAACTTCTTCTGTTCAATATTCGAAATCATACAATATACATAACTGATTGAAAATTAATCGTAAATCAAAAAAATAATGCGATTTTATGGTTTCGACCATACGGTGTGTGGTTCGACCAATCTTACTGGATTTCGTACAATAATCGTCTGAAAATAATCACCTTGTGATCGGCTTCAGAACGGTTAAATGCAACCTTAAAATTTGGACATTTTAAATTCTAAGTCAAATATTAAACGGTTCACGGATTAATTACTACTCCTGCCATCGACTGAATACTTAAGAGATCGTGTAACGCATCCAAACGGTGTTCAACCGCGACAAAGAGGGGTTAAATCTTGAGAGCACGATTTCTAATTCAAGAAAATGACACATGAGTCAAAAATGAACATACTAGCTTATATTACATTTTGTAGAAGCCTGAACATGGATGGATCAAAGTAATGTGTTTTATTGATCTGACCGATATTGAGTGATAACTATTCACACACTGCTGATGTTAATGGGGAAGTATGTGTGGGTGGAAGTATTAAGATATTTGAAAGTAAAATGGATAACTGAGATTTTGAATAGCTACGATTTTTGAATTTCTTCATTAAGATGGACTCAATTTGCAAGGGAATTCAAATAAGTGTGTTAGAAAAATAACGAACGATATATCTTCTAGACTGTGAAAGCTATGCATCTTCTAGATCGACATTTTCCTGGCACATTAGTATGGGTCTATAGAGGTTATCATCTTAAAGGTAACCGTACTCTCAAGCTTGCTCGGTAACATATGGATATTTGTACATCAATCGATCCAACGGGATCTCTAAATTTAGAAAAATATATATTTTGTTGAGCAATTTTGCTTTCTTAAGGAGATATAGCTACTTTACTAAAGTCATCTGAATTAGCGCAGAGGCACTCATTCACGTACATTGCATCACTATATATAAATTGTATACATTAATATAGCGCTATAGCGTTACAATCTTCAAGGTACCGGTACTTTCAGGTTTGGCGGGCAACATATGAATGTCTTTGCACCATTCGATTGCTAAGAATCTCTACTTTCAGAATATCATATATTTTGCCGAGCGATAATGATTAGTTGGGGAGATATAGCTATTTTCTCAATGCTGAAGCGGTTGCCATCTTCAAGCCTACCTCACTCTCAGCTTTGCCCAGTAACATACGAATTTTTGTGCACCATTCGATCCAATTGAATATCTGCATTCGGAAAAACATATATTTTGTTGAGCAATTCTGCACTCTTGAGGCGATATGACTATTTTCATAAAAATATCTCAGCAGCAAGCGTAAAGCCGATTATTCATATACATTATATCACTATAAATCAATATCAGTGCGTTACTGCGGATCTACAGAAGTCACCATCTTCAAGATAACCGTACTCTCAAGTTTGCCCAGTGACATGTGAATTTCTTTGCACCGTTCGATTGCTAAGAATCTCTACTTTCAGAATATTATATGTTTTGCTGAGTAGTTATGATTTGGTGAGGAGAATTAACTATTCTCTCAATGCTATATGGGTTGCCATCTTCGAGCCTACCGTACTCGCAGCTTTGCCCAGGAACTTTCTGAACACCGTTCGATCCAACGGAACTTCTAGATTCAGAAAAACATGTATTTTTCTGAGCAATTCTGCTCACATATCAACGATTTTCTAAAGTCATCTCAGGTGGTTGGGTGGCTCATTCCGATACGTTTTATGTGCATTGTGCAATCTGCACGAGGAGTCAGCAATTTCATGATCACAGTTTACAATCTAGCGTAACTCTCGAGTTTGCATGGCAACATGTCTACTTCTCTCAACCATCTGACTCTCCAGATTCTCCGCTTTCGGGAAAGTATATATGTGGTGGGACGATTTTGCTCACTATTCGGATATTGTCGATCATTTTGAAGCATGCATGCAGGGATACTTTAGATTATTCATTCGGTAGTTTTGTCAATGTTAATTGTGAGAACTGTATATTTTTCTGATCGAAATCATCGAGTAGTTCAGATATGTCTTCATCAGGAAATGGCAAATTTGATGCAAATTCGGAATACATCAGCAAAAGTTATTACGTTTATAATGGCGTGCGAGAAGCTTTCAGAAAAGCTCCAATTTGTCTAGTCATGTTGGGACATGAGAAAGTGCGATTAAGAAAGTGTTCGGATTTTGTTGGAATTTTTAAAATCCAAATCTTGGTGATTCGTGAACTATACAAATATTTCGAGAACTATACAAAAACACATACTGCTCTTTCCAGTTATATCAGTTTTTGAGTTATGACACTCTGAAAATTGTGCATATGGAAGCTGTGATGGTTGATTCGATGAATTGTGGCATGCTTGCAGACAATAATTTTGCTGCAGTCCTCTTGTAATTTGTGACATTTGATAGATTTGATTGAGAAAGATGTGATAAGCAAATTGATTTGCCAAGGTATATTGTTTTCGAGAGTTACGTCAATAGTAACATAAATTATTTTGTTTGTGTTGTTGTGGCAATTCGTTTTGTACACATTATTTCCACTGGTACTCGAAATTTGAGAGAAAAGGTGTGGTTGGGAAATGAATAGATTCAGATTACGGGGAGAAATAGAAATGAGATTGAATCGGTGCTAGGTTTGAAGATAACAAGAAAATTATAACGACATAACAGGAATATAATGCAGTGGGTAGTGGAAAGTATGAGAATGATGAGACATCGTGGGAATCAGATGTAAAAACCGAAAAGTGAACGTGATGAATGGTTAGAGTACAGGAGAACAGCTTCTGATGGAGGTATCTATTAAGAAGGAATGCACGCATTGTATACTTCCTTGCACAACTCCCCTTCCGTGTTCTATACGTGATTTTTATGTGCAATTCTCGAGATGTCTCGTCACTCTCATTCCCGACATTGCGCACTGCATTACACTTCCATTATATGTTGCTAATTTTCTCATTCACTTCAGTCACATCACCAATTCGCTCTCAATCCTTCTTCTTCAACGATTACGTACTCCATTCATTTCTTAACCTCACAATTTCCACTTGTTGAGATTTTCAATCCGATTGAACTGCAATAAGTGTTTTGGCAGTTCAAGACCGAGTCAGTTTCCATGGGTCATACGTGATTTTTATGTGCAATTCCCGTGATATATGTGGTGGGACAATCTTCAGTATCATTCCGAGAACAAACTATGCAAACACACTGCTGTTTAAGTCATATCAGTTTTTGAGCTGTGACATTCTGAAAATTGTGGATATGGAAGATCTGATGGTTGATTCGATGTATTGTGGCATGCTTGCAGATAATAATTTTGCTACAGTGCTCTTGAAATTTTTCATTTGATAGATTTGAAGGAGATAAGTATGATTAGCACATTAATTTGCCGACTTATTTTGTTTTCGAGAGAGTCATATCGATGTTGTCATCAAATGTTTCAATAACATTGGTACACCGCTTGATGTCGAGCAAAACATTTTTCCGCGACATACCAGTTGCCGGTTTGGGCCGTACCTCTGAGCTCATTGCCGGAGGTAAAACCTCAATCAGTAATTAGTAGTTCGCGGGTTCAGTTCCCGCTCGCGGAGGAAAGCTTTGTTCGAAACCGAGTGCAGTGATAATGAAATTGATGTTGCCGAGCCTGAGCCAGGCTATCATTTGTCTTGCACATAATTATCTGTATATGAAATATTTCGTTGGAAATGAGATTGAATCATTAATACATTTAACAGGAATAAGAAAATTATCATGACATAACCGTAAAAATAGGTATGAAAGTGATGAGACATCATGGGAATCAGATGTAAAAACCGAAGAGAGAATATGGCAAAGGTGTGGCAAAGAGGCGGATCGCTTGACAAATACATCTCTCAGTTTTGAATGAATTTCAATCAGAACATGAATGCAAAGATGGTATTGAAATCGGAATAATTCATAAAATTCAAATTCTTAATGCATCAATCCCGTTGTGATTAATATTCGTTTTGGAGAGTGTACTACCAACTAATTTAGGAGAAAGAGAGATATGTACTGCATTTTGGAGTGCTACGCAAAAACCTTACTTTCATCAAAATTCATCCATTCTAATATCTATCTTTCAATTTTATGAATTTGAATTTCTATGTTCATTTCCTGCAACACTGTTAGTGGATTTTACTGTAAGCGGTATCAGTTCATTTCCGACAGCACTGTTACGCGATCTTTCTCGTCGGTCTTGGTTTTGCGACAACAGCAATTTCGTGGTTGTGAGTATATCTGCAAAATACAGAATTCAGACAACAAGTGGTGAACGCGGAAGGAAAAAGAGGGGCTTGCTTGAGTGAAGTGCCTCTCGTCAATTTTCCTAAAATCATCACTGATAAATATTCCGTTCATTCTTTCAGTCGAATCGACTGCAATGCCCTATATCCTATCATCCCGGAAATTTTTTATCAGCCATAAAAAAACTTTTAGTTTCGCG